>JALIGW010000005.1:35223479-35428479 GCA_023053685.1 Diadophis punctatus similis | reverse complement strand
CTCAATTAACAATATTCTTCATGCTTTCCTCTTCAAAGCAAATTTATTTGAGTTTTAAATATAAAAAGAAGATTATACTCCAATATTTTCAATGTGACCTTTTAAATTTTGAAGTTTCATGTCTCACTGCAATCTGTCTTAATTGCTTTTCTTTCCTGCTTGAAAAAGTATATGTGGGTTTATGTGAAATTTTATACCTGCAATATAAAATGCAATTATATCAATTTTCAAGTATTTAACATCTGTTGCATTTACATAAATCCTCTGACCCAAGGAATATGGGTCAAATAGAGAGTTTTGAAATGCAGAACAATTGCCTAAATAAACATTTTAATGAATACATAGATATCTCTTTGGAATTTGGTTTCAAGTAATAGAATTATAAGACCAATCAAAGTAATGTTTCTATGATCACAAGAGCCTCATTGATTTTCTCCCTGCAAGCTTCTCAGGCTTCCTCATTGACTTGTGGGAAGTTTCAGGGAACAGCTGTAAATGAAGATCATGTGACTGCAGCAATTCAGTAGTACTGAAAGCAAGAACTTTCCCACTGAAGTAATGGTTTCTAGCTTTCTATAAGTTACCCTATTGAGACACCCTGATTGAAATGATTTTGCCATATAATGCATCAGTTTGGCCAGTTAAAGGTTAAAGAGTTACTGGGTCATCATTTCAGAGCTATTTCCATTTCTAAACTGAGAAACAAAATGGCCATGAGTGGGCAAAAATCAGTGGAATGGAATTGACTTCAAACTTCCTGCTAGCTATTGAGATTCCTTGTGGGAAATAGAGAACATCAGAAATATCAGCTTTCCTTCCTTCCTTCCTTCCTTCCTTCCTTCCTTCCTTCCTTCCTTCCTTCCTTCCTTCCTTCCTTCCTTCCTTCCCCTCCCTCCCTCCCTCCCTCCCATCTTGTTCCTTCCAATAATTCTGCAATCTCACATTGAATTCCATTGTTATAGAGTATACCCATTCTCAATTCTATGCGATCTTAGCAATAGCAATAGCACTTAGACTTATGTACCACTTCACAGTGCTTTTACAGCCCTCTCTAAGCGCTTTTCAGAGTCAGCATATTGCCCCCAACAATCTGGGTCCGCATTTTACCGACCTCAGAAGGATGGAAGACTGAGTCGACCTTGAGCCTGGTGAGATTCGATCTGCCAAATTGCAGGCAGGCAGCAGGCAGCAGAAGTAGCCTGCAGTACTGCACGCTAACCACTGCACCACTGTAGCTCTTAAGTATCCAGGTGGTAAATTTGAATAAATTTGGCTCACTGGTTGGGTTCTGTCATTAAATGTCTGATGTAATGATGGATTTGCCTTTTAATAATCACGGAACGGTTTTAATCATTCTTTATTGAAAGGACTTAGCAGGAAAGGATATCATTTGGAAGAGAGAGTTATATTGTCTGATGTTCTTCCTCATATCATTTACAATAGGTTAATCATGGCTACATAAATTAGGTGGAGGTTGCAAATTGCCTATCCTGACTTTTCCCTTCACACAGTGGAAATTGGATATTTCCAGTGGTGGGATTCAATTTTTTTTACTACCAGTTCTATGGGCGTGGCTTGGTGAACGTGGCAGGGGAAGGGTACTGTAAAATCTCCATTCCCACCCCAGTCCAGGGGAAGGTTACTGCAAAATCCCCATTTCCTCCCGATCAGCTGGGACTCGGGAGGCAGAAAATAGATGGGGGTGGAGCCAGTCAGAGGTGGTATTTACCAGTTATATAATAGTTTCTATTCCACTTGCAGCCACAACTCCTCATTTGGTGACTTTCAGCCCAACTTACCTCACAGTGTTATTGTGAAGAAATATAGAAAGATGGAGTACTATGTATGAGCCTTGTGTTCCTGAATGAAGATGGGCTATAAATACATGTGCATGTCTGTTTGTCAGAGAAGGGGCATGTAAAGCAATAAAAGTATCTAGGCTTTTTTTTCATTTAATTTAAAGTTGTTGCTTCTTTTTTTTAATTGAAAAGTTTTAAAGGTACAAAGTACAAACATTTTCCCCCCATTTTTCTCCCCTCCTCCCCCCTCTCCCTTCCCCCCCTTCCCCCCTCCCGGACTTCCCAGAAAAAGCACAAGGTATAAATCTAAAAAAAAAACTAACATAAAACTTACTATAAAAGAAAAAAAAAGTTATTAGTTCCAAAATACCCATTCATCCTTAACTCTTTAACAATCCAAAAGCTTGAAAATATATTATATCATTTCACAAATTTCTAATATTAATAAACTATTTAAATTATTTTGATCTGATACTTTTTTTGAATATATTCAGTCCACCTACTCCATTCCAATATATATCTTTCATTTGAGTGGTCCTTTAAATATGACGAAATCTTGGCCATTTCGGCCAAATGTATCATTTTCAACGTCCATTCTTCAATTTTAGGTATATCTTCTTTCTTCCAGTATTGTGCTACCAACAATCTGGCAGCAGATATACAATTCAAAACCAGCTTGGTCTCTATAACCGAACAATCCGTTATTATCCCCAACAAAAAGAATTGTGGTGTACATTTGATCTTTTTCTTTAAAATGTTTTGTATAATCCACCATATTTTTATCCAAAATGCCTTAATCTTTTTACAAGTCCACCATATATGAAAATATGTAGCATCCCCACATTCACATCTCCAACATTTAGAATCTAAATTTGGATACATACAAGCTAACTTTTTTGGGTCTAAATGCCATCTATAAAACATTTTATAAAAATTTTCTCTCAAATTTTGTGCCTGCGTAAATTTAACATTTCTGACCCATATTTTTTCCCATGTATCCATCATTATCGGTTCACCAATATTCTGAGCCCATTTTATCATACAATCCTTAACTAATTCTGTTTCTGAATCTAATTACAATAAAATATTATATAATCTCTTTATATGCATTGGGCCCTTATATTTCATTTGTACAATCAAATTGTCCTCTTTTTTCAGAATACCAGTTTTTTGATCGTCTCTCCATCTAACTTGTAATTGTATGTATTGAAACCATGTTCTGATTATACCTTCTTCTCTTAATTTCTGAAACTATTTTAATTGAAATAAATTTCCCTCTTCAGAAAGAAGTTCTTTATATGTAATTTTATCAACTTTTTGTTCCATATTTATATTTTCTATCGCGTGTCTGGGTACTGTCCATAAGGGTAACTTATCATTTAGTTTAGATTGGTGTTTTTTCCAGACACGCAATAAAGCATTTCTTAATATATGGCTCTTAAAAGCTTTATCTACTTTTTTATCATATATTAAATAAGCATGCCACCCAAAGACCAAACCATATCCCTCAATGTTTAATACACTCTCTTCCGTTAAATTAATCCAATCTGTAACTGCTGAGAGGGCCGCTGCTTCATAGTACAATTTCAAGTTAGGCATTTTTAAACCACCTCTTTCACGTGTATCCTGCATAATCTTCTGATTTACCCTTGGCTTCTTCCCAGCCCAGATAAATTTATTTATACCCTTCTGCCATTCCTTTATAACTTCATCTTTTTTAAGTATTGGTATCATTTGAAAGAGGAATAAAAACCTTGGTAAAACATTCATTTTAACAGCAGCTATCCTACCCAACAATGACAATTGTAATTTCTCCCAGCTTTCCATATCCCTCTGTATTTTTGACCACAATGGTTCATAATTATGTTGATATAATTTTGTATTTGTGGACATAATATTAACCCCTAAATATTTAATCTTTTGAGCTATCTCAAAGCCAGTTACCTTTTCTACTTCTTCTTTTTGGTTTTTTGTCATATTTTTAACTATTATTTTTGTTTTCGCTGTATTTATTTTAAAACCCGACACTTGTCCATATAAATTAATTGTATCCATCAGAGTCCTAATAGATTGTAATGGTTGAGTTACAGTAACAACCAGATCGTCCGCGAACGCTTGAAGCTTATATTCTCCCTGTCTAATTTTTATTCCTTTTATTATATCATGCTCTCTTATTTTATTAAGTAGTATTTCTAAGTTCAAAATAAACAAAAAGGGAGATAAGGGACATCCTTGTCTTGTTCCCTTTTCTATGTTAAAAACATCTGTTAATCCACCATTGATTATTATTTGCGCCATTTGTTTGCGATATATTGCCCCAATAGATTGTACAAAATAGTCTCCCAATTGTAATTTCTCTATTAATCTTAGTAAGAACCGCCAATTCAATCTATCAAAAGCTTTCTCAGCATCTAAAAAAACTAATGCTGCGGGGATCTGGTTATTGCTTCTCAGATACTCCAACAAGTTAACAATTTGTCTAACATTAGTTTTCATTTGCCTACCAGTTAAAAACCCTGTTTGATCATAATGTATCATTTGTTGCATAACTGTCATTAACCTATTCGCTAAAATTTTTGTAAAAATTTTATAATCTATATTTAAAAGTGAAATCGGTCTATAATTTTTTGGATCTGTACCATCTAAGCCCTCTTTTGGATCAGAGAAATAAAAGATGTCTTCCATGTTGGGGGAACATTACCTCCTTTTTGAATATTATTAAATAATTCTTTAAGGGGCTCCCCCATTTCTTCCTGTAATTTTTTATAATAAACAGCAGTTAACCCATCTGTCCCCGGGGCTTTACCCACTTTTAACTGTTTAATTGCCATTTTTATTTCTTCTAGAGTTATTAATTGGTTTAACATATCCCTCTGCTCTTTTGTAGTTATATAAATATTCTGTTTCCGTAAATAATTATCTATATCTTCTTCTTTAATTTTGTCCTCCATATATAAATCTGAATAAAATTCTAAGAAAGATTTTTTAATAAGACCATGTTCATAAACTTCTTTACCCTTATATCTTATTTTTTCCATAGTTCTTGATTTTTGCTTCTTTCTTAAAATGTAAGCCAACCATCTTCCTGGTTTATTAGCATTGCTGAAAGTATTAAATTTAGCATATTGTAAATTTGTTGCTACTTGATCAGCCATTAACATATTAAATTGACCCTTCAATAAATTAATCATCTCTTTAATTTTTTTATCTCTTGGCTTAGAAATTAAAGCTATTTCTTGTCTCTTAATCTCCTCCTCTAATTCTTTCCTTTTCTCCCCCTTTTTCCTTCTATGTTTATTATTCAAGTATATCAAAATACCTCTCATGTATGCTTTATTTGCATCCCACACCATTTCCAACGACGTACCCTTTTGCATATTAACAAAAAATTCTTTCATTAGTTTTTTACATTCCATCACATTTTCTTCATATCTAAATAAATTCTCATTTAACCTCCATGACCTTCTATGTCCATTCCTATCTTCTAAATCCATCCAAACCGGTCTATGATCTGTCAATACTCTTGTACATATCTTCGTCTTCTTCACCCTAGAAAAGAGATTATTAGTAATCAAAATAAAATCAATCATTGAGAAGGACTGGTGTCTATCGGGAAAAAAGGTAAAATCCTTTTCCTCTGTGTTTCTTTCCCACCAAATATCTCTCAGCTCCCAATCTTCCATCATCTCAAAAAATGGTTTAGGCAATTTTGCTCTTAAAAAATATTTTGCTTAAGTCCTTTCTTGTCTTTTACTGCATCTGGTACACCATTCCAATCTCCTAAAAGAATGCAAGTGCTGTAATCCCATTGTACCAATTTTGTATGTAGAAGATCATAAAATTTTTCCTGTTGTTGATTTGGGGCATATACACCAATTACCAAAAGTCTCTCTCCCTTAATTAAAAGTTCAACCGCAAGGTATCTTCCTTGATCATCAGCTTCAATTAGCTTAGCAATCAAATGTCTCTTTACATATATAACTATTCCATTTTTTTAATCATTTGCTGCTGAAACAAATTGTGTTCCTAATCTTGAATTTATTAGATATTTTTGATCTTGTGTTCTAATATGCGTTTCTTGTAGGCAAGTCACATCATTATTAAATTGTTTTAGATAATGAAAAATTTTCTTTCTTTTCTGTGGCGAATTTAATCCATTAACATTCCACGTTAGAAATCTACTTCCCATCTGGGAGCTTCTCAAGCGACTGGAACATTGCCTGCATGTCAAGCTTCTGTATTGCCTTTGGCCTTGTTCCTCCCACTGCTTGTTTAGTACCTTCTTCAGTTAACAATTGAGACTGTTGCCGCGACAATTCTTGTATACGCTTGGTTGTAGCCCTGGTCTGCCTTTGTTCTTTTCGTTCTTTTTGTTCTCTTATTCGTTCTTCTCCAAATAAATCCACCACCTTATCAGCCAAGGTTATATCTAATTCACTTTGCCCGGCTGTAGCTCCCTCCAGCTGCAGTTCATGTCTTTGTGCTCTGTCCTCCTTTCTCCTCCCTTCTGGGGATCTTGGTGTCCCAGCCTTTAAGATATATGTAAAAAAATCTCTTCTTTCTGCACCGTGTTCAATCTGTGTCTTTCTCCTTCATAAATCAAAGAGATTCCGACTGGAACTTCCCACCTAAATGATAATTGTTGCCTTTTAAGTTCTTCCACTACAAAGGAAAATTCCTTTCTAGCTCTCAACATTTTTGGAGGAATTTCTTTCAATGTCATCACCTCTTGTCTTCCCACCTGTAGCTTATTTTGATAAGTTGCTTGTAGAATATCATTTCGCAGTGTTCTATTATTAAAGTAAATTACAATATCTCTTGGGAGGTTTCTCAATCTAGCCACTCTTGAATTCGCCCGATATATCTTATCAATTTGCCACCCCAGCTCTTCTTTCCTCATGCCTACAGCTTGGGCAAGAGCATCTATCATCAGCTCTCTCAGATTTTCTTGTTTCTCTTCCTTCACTCCCCTTACTCTGATCACAAACTCCATGTTACAGTAATGAAGCAATGTGATTTCATCTGTGTCACTTTCCCTTTTTTCCTGAACATCTTGAACATCTTCTCTCAGATCTGCAGTAATCTTTTTGATTTCCTCAATCTGCTGTTCCAAGTACTCCACATTATTTGCCAAACCTTTAAGAGCTAACAAGATATCTGTTCTGATTTCACTGTTGCCAATTTCTATTTTTTTCTCAATTTTCTCAGAAACATCTTGTATTTTATCATTAATCATGTCATTAACCTTTTCATTAGCTTCATCAATTTTCTTGTTAAAATTTTTGGTCATTTCAATTTGCATGAGTTTTAAGACTATCTTGTAACATTGCCAGAGTTAGGGGCTGTGGTTGTGCCGCCAGAGTTTGCAATTTAGAAGGGAGAGTGGGTGAGCTCTCAGCGCTTCCAGCCCCTTTGGAGGAAATCTTCCCAGACTTGGATGCCATTTAGCTTTATTTAAATCCTAATAATAATATTCCAACTTATATTAATCTTCTTGCCAAAAAGAAGAGTCTCCAAAACACAATATCAGTTCAAAAATCAGCTCAAACAGGCTCTCCTATGCAAGCCTGTCTGTAAAGTAAAACTTTCTCTCTTTTCACTTTCGCTTTCACACCCATTCAAGCTTTCATTGCCATCTTAAGAGTTGCTTCTTTGTATCCTTCACAATAAGAGGCAATAAGAGTTAAGTGGTGTTTACTTGCCTGGTTTATCTCTTGTCTTCTCCTGCTGCTTTTGTAGGTTTTTCTGTTGTTTATTCAATCTTTAAAAGCAGTGCTGGACACAATCGTCTTGCTCCGTTTAGAAAAAAAACGGAGGAGTCTCTCTGTCTGGAGCTCAGCAGCTTCCCAGGGAGCTCTCCCTTTTCGTGACCCAGGAATCCTCCTAGGGCACTTTGGGGGCTCTACCTGTGTCCACCGACTCTTTACCCTTCCCTTTGCCCGGGAAGGGAATTTCCAGCCGCCAGCCAGCTGATTTATAGCTTTCTGGCAGCTTTACAGATCAAAGGACCGGCGCCCCCGAAAGAGAAGCATCTTTCGGCGATTGTGGAGCCAACAGGAAGTCAAGTTGTTGCTTCTTTAAGACCCACATGATGTTGATTTTTTGGAGGACTGTATTGAAACAAATAAACAAGCGTTGGCAACCTCGGTGGAATATATAAATAAATTTAAAAAGGACATCGCAAATTTTGAAACAGAGGTGTTGATGTCACAGTTTAGAAGAACGCAATTTGCTATTAGAGTAAGAGGGTTGAAAGAAGGTTTATATGATGATTTGAAAGGAAGAATGATTGAGGCCTTGGTACAGGTTTCTGGAATTTCTAAAGATGAGTTGGCTACACAAATTGAAAAGATATACAGGGTCAACTCGTAGCACGCAAAACAAAAACATTTACCAAGGGACATTGTTATATATTTTACCACAAGAGTCTTACGGAACAGAATTATTCAGGCGACGTTTAAGAATAATCTTCAGGTGAATGGTCAGGAACTTAGGATTTGGAAAGAAATTCCCTTTAAAATGCTTAAAGCTAGAAAAGAATTTACTTTTTTGATTGATGAACTTAAAAGATTGAATTTACAATATAAATGGGAAGCACCAACAGGAGTTACGGTGAAATTTTTGGAGAAAAGATACCGGCTGAATACGATAAACAAAGCTACCGAACTTTATGTTAATATTTTAAAGGCTGATATATCTAAAATTCCAGAAGAAAGACGTATGAATGTAGAAGAAGACAAGGAGGAAAAGTCATCCTTATCGGATCAAAATGAAATAATCTCAAAGAGTCAAAGTGAATCGCAGAGCCAGAGAGATGTGAAAAAGGAGATGGAGCATTGGGATCAGATGGAAGATGAGCTGATAAATTCAAAATCATCAAGATACAAAAGGAGGCAACCAATAAGATATAAAGAGAAGTAGTGTTGATATGTATTAGATGGATGGAGATAATATAATTGTATTTTCTTCTTCTCCTTTTTTTATTGTTGTTTCTTCTTTTTTTTCTTTCTCTTTTTAAAAGAAAAAAAATTTTTTCCTCTTTTTTAATAATTCTTTAAGAATTGGAATTTTTAATTTTTAATTAAAACTATCAAGTTATAAATTACTACAATTAGATTTTAAAATTTGTTTTAAAGGAAGGATTTTTTTTCCATCTACTTTAGGTTTTTGTTTTTCTCTCTCTCTTCTCTAGATTTTTATTATTATTATTATTATTATTATTATTATTATTATTATTATTATTATTATTATTATTATTATTATTATTATTATTATTATTATTATTATTATTATTATTATTATTATTATTATCATCATCATCATCATCACTATTGTTATTATTTTTATTGTTGTTGTTGTTGTTATTATTATTATTATTATTATTATTATTATTATTATTATTATTATTATTATTATTATTATTATTATTATTATTATTATTATTATTATTATTATTATTATTATTATTATTATTATTATTATTATTATTATTATTATTATTATTATTATTATTATTATTATTATTATTATTATTATTATTATTATTATTACCTTTAAGGATATCTTTTTATTATGAATTAACAAGTTGTTGAACAATAATATTATGTGGTTATGATGAAATTCAAAAGCTTTATTATTTAATATGTAGACATGTAATATTTTTTTATTTGAGCTAATAAGTTGTTGTATAATAATGTTGTTATGTAAAATTTAAAGGTATTATTATTTAATATTTTTTATTATGAATCAAAAAGTTGTTGTATAATAATATTATGTTGCTATGATGAAATTTAAAAGTTTTATTATTTAATATGTAGACATGTAATACTTTTTTAGTTTTACTTGAGTTAATAAGTTGCTTTAGAATAATATGTTGTTATGATGAAATTTAAAGGTATTATTATTTAATATCTTGATATTAGCTATGTAAAATTTTCTCGGTTTTAGTTAATCATGAGATTATTATTATCATTAACGTTTTTTTTTAAAGATTTAGTATTATTAATAATTTTCATAGGTCTAGAAAGTTGATTGAAAGGAGGAGGGAGAAACTGTTTTCCTTCCTTTGTATAACCCAGATTATATATATTAATATATTTTTATTTTTTATTTTTTAGAATTATATGGGAAATAATACAAAATATAGAAATTTAATGATGTTAGCAATGTGTAATTTGGAGTTGAGGGGTTTTTCTTTTTTCTTTTTTCTTCTGTAATTACTGATATTATGCCCTGTGTTCTCTCTGGGAAGTCCGGGGGGGAGGGGGAGGGAAGGGGGTGGGGGTGGGGAGAAAAATTAAAAAATGTTTGTACTTTGTACTAATAAAACTTTTTCAATTAAAAAAAAAAAGACCCACATGATGAGTCAATTCCTTGCTGCTGGGTGGGGAAAGGAGTGAGGGATTGTGAGGCTCAAAATGATCATCAGGTGATCACAGCAGCAGCCTGAAGCAGCCCCAATTTTCAAAATTTAATTATTTTGGGAGTCATGGTTCCTGGATTTTGAATGCAATCTGTATGTTTACCCATTTGGGGTACCTTGATTCAAAAATTGTTGACTATGATGCATCATTTCATGAAGTTAATGGTAATAACAATGAGAGTTTTAGTAGTATAAAGATATAAAATAGCCAGTAGTAATCTACATGAATATATCAAATAATCATAAATTCAATACTGCCCTTATATTGCAAAAAGATGACCAACCGAGTTACAGATGAAAATAACATTGAACTGGATGAATTCAGTAATTTTATTACAGAAGTATATTTCAAGTAAATAAACCAACATGTAGCTAGACAAAATACATATTTGCTTTTTCCTGGATTTTTTTTATGCCAGCAGAATTTTCACTTGATGCAAGTATTTCTTTAAACAATAAATGGTTATTTCCATATGTATATATTGGATATTGTCTGTTATTTTCATTCAGATACTATGTTCCACCTGCTTAGACATATGGAAGATTAGTTTCACAGACAGGTTGCTCAACAATTTCAGAAACAAAAAAATTCAGATTATTTAAAGAAGTTAGTTGAAGGGCATAACTTGTGGATGGATGCCTTCACACTGACAATTAGCATTGTAAAGAGACACAAGTTTAAACACTATACACACAATTTTGGCTAGCCAGAGAAGGATATAGGAAACAACATTAAATTTAATATCCATATTTATATTAATTCATACTAATCCAAAATATGAGCATCATTCCTTCAGTAAAATATATTGCTCCTTTTATGCTGTAGTAACTACATAAATTAATATAGTAAATGCTTTACATTTAATAAGAGATAATTTCACATTTGAAGCAAATATATCTAAAATGATTAGCATTTGTCAAGAATTTAACCATATGCAAAGACTATCTCAATATTTTTGGCAGCTTCTGGATTTTATAGATTTTCATAGTTGTTATTAAGATATAATCTAGAGTCACCTTGCAGGAGAATGGGTGGCATAAAAAATTAATAAAGAAATAAAATAAAATAAAAAATAAAATAAAAATAAAAATAAAAATAAAAATAAAAATAAAAATAAAAAATAAAAATAAAAATAAAAATAAAAAATAAAAAATAAAATAAAAATAAAATAAAATAAAATAAAATAAAATAAAATAAAATAAAATAAAATAAAATAAAATAAAATAAAATAAAATAATAAAATAAAATAAAATAAAATAAAATAAAATAAAATAAAATAAAATAATAAAATAATAAAATAAAATAAAATAAAATAAAATTTAAAATAAATATTGAGTTCTGTTAATTATAATTTGCACAAGCTCTTATATATAGTCAGATTTAGCCTTATCATCTTTGACATAGTACCTTTAACTTATGAATCTTCCAAAGTTTAAACTATCTATGTTCCAAAATCAGTGAGAAAATTTAAATTGAGTCTAAATGCATAGCTAGGAATATTTCTCACATTTCTTCCCAAGGTCAATTGAATCTTTGGCTGATGTTACAAGAGGTCAGAAATGCTTTTAGTTGTAAGTCCTACTGACCTTTATCAGCTGGGGTCAGATGTCTCAAAAGTGGAGTAACATCAGGCCTGGTTACACTTCAAGGGAGCAAATACTAGTGCTTGAGAAAAAGAATTGCTGAACATTGCAGCGCCAAACCACTTCCATATTGTTCACAAGAAAAGGGCACGGCTGTGTCAATGAAATAACTGACTGAAAGGAAACTTTATTTTACCATAGTCTCAGATGAGAATCCACTGGTGTCCAGATGAAAGGTCAAAAAAGACAGCTTGATGATCTTGGGATATAATCAAAACTCCTATTATTTTGTTCCATATAGGAATGCATAAAATATTAAGGGATTCATAATGTAAAAGATAAAAGATTTACTGCATATAATTTGATGAGTGTCAAGAATATGAACTTTTGCATGGAGCATGGAGCAAAGGGGAAAAGAGATGTTGCTTAGGAAACAATCAAACAAGAAGGGCAGGAGGCCACAGTGCTATTGTCTGATTAAACATTCTAACCAAAGAATATAAACTAATAGAATCACTTTGCTAAAAGCCTAGCACAGGGCTCATGCGCAGAGCCTAAATAATTTCATCCTCTAATATTTATTTTTATTATTTCATAATAAAAAATGACAGATCAAAGATAATGAAACTTTCACAGCTACTGCTACTTTACTTGTTTATAATTAACCTATCAATAACCCATAACGGCTACATTTAAAAAAATGCAGCTCATATTGTAATGTCCTGGGACTCCACCAGGGGGCTCCAAAAGGAGCGGGAATTCTAAGCGTTGTGATTGGTTGATGTTATGTTGTGTTCAGTATAAATACAGAGCTGTCAGATCGGGGCCTGCTCCTGTCAGACGACTCTAGTTAGGAGGTTCAGAAGTTAATAAAGCATTAGTCCGACTCAAGCCTCAGCGTCGTTCCTCACGAATATAATACTGGCGACGAAGAAGGAGGTCGAATCCACATCGAGTGACTCCAGCACACCTGAACGTAAGGAAAATTGTGAAAGCACTGTCAGGGACGAGTAATGGCCACCCAACATACATTCGCTCCCTTTAACCCGCCGAGGGAGACCTGGGCCTCCTATGTAGCCCGGTTCGAATGTTTCCTCATCGCAAATGAGTTTACCGAGCTGTCAGGAGACAGAAAGCGGGCATATTTTCTCGGATTTTGTGGGCCTGACATGTTCGAGACTGCCCTAGCCCTTTTCGCCCCTCGCTCGATTCATAGCGTGCCTTGGGATGAATTTATGGAGAAACTTAAAGATCATTACGCACCCCCTCCTTCTAGATGTGCTAGACGTTATGCTTTTTACCATCGGAATCAGAAGGAGGGTGAGACAGTGAATCAATTCGTGGCTGCCCTCAGGAGGGCTTCCTTAAATTGTGAGTTCAGCAATTTAGAAGACTACCTTTTGGATAGGCTTGTTTTTGGAGTCAGGGACTGCCGACTGAAGAGGCGATTGCTCGCCATGCACAACCTCACATTCCAAGTTGCACTTGATGAGGCTCGTGCTGCTGAACTGTCCAACCAATCCCTCGCTGAGATGGACATTAGCATTAACCCAACGCCCGTCCCCAATGCCTCTGTGACCAATGCCATCGCCGCTCTCCCAGAAGCATTAGAGAGGGAGCTCAAAATTGAAGAGGACGTTTGCCGCATTTCTGAGGGTCAGAATAAGGGGGACGTGAGGCAAAGACCGCCTCCATCTCTCTCTCCATGCAGGGGCTGTGGGGGGGACCATTTGAGGGCCCAATGCAATTTCCAGGACGCCATTTGCCGTCGTTGCGGCCGCAGGGGCCACCTAGCAAGGGTTTGCCGGATGGGTAGAGCCGCCCCCATTCAGAGTTATAGAGAGGCACCACCTGCAGGCCCACGGAGACAGCCCTGGGGGGGTCAGCCAAGAAGAGGCAGCTGTAATGCGATTTTCCCCTCCACTAGGGGGAATCTTGCTGTCATTCAGAAAACTCAGGTGCCCGCGGGTGAGAAATTCACAGTTACTGTGATGCTTGGCCACAAGCCGTGTCCAATGGAAGTGGACACGGGCTCAGCCGTGTCCATAGTCTCATGGAGCACCTTGAAACGCATTTTCCCTGGCATGTCAAAGAGCCGCCTAGAGCCATGCCCATTATTCCTTAGGGCTTACCAGGGGTCCTCCATCCCTATCCTGGGCAGGGGACTGTTTCCAGTCAGGTTCAAAACTTTTGCTGGCCGCCTGCCCCTTGTAATTGTAGATGGCCCCCTTACCAGTCTTCTGGGACTAGACTGGTTTCCAGCTCTGGGGTTTTCCCTGGAGGGCATTAACGCAGTGAAAGGGGAAGACATGGGGGCCACATTGGAACAGGAATTCCCCGCAGTATTTGACGGGCAGCTAGGGAAGTATACTGGAACACCTGTGACTTTTAATCTTGACCCTATGGTTGCCCCTGTCCGCCTCAAACCACGGAGAGTGCCCTTGGCACTACTGCCAAAGGTGGACGCTGAACTAGACCGCCTCCTTGCACAGGGCATATTAGAAGCTGTAGATCAGGCGCGTTGGGAGACCCCCATAGTGACCCCTGTTAAGCCAGATGGCTCAATCAGGCTATGTGCAGACTATAAGTGCACAGTGAACCGCGCATTACAGTCCCACGCATACCCTGTGCCCATCGTGCACCACCTGCTGCATTCCCTGGGAGGGGGAAAAGTCTTCGCGAAGTTAGATCTGTCCCAGGCTTACCAACAGCTGCCTGTGGACGACCAAGCAGCCGAAGCTCAGACTATTATTACACATCGAGGCGCTTTCCGCTGCCGCCGCCTCCAATTTGGCATAAGCACTGCCCCGGGCATTTTCCAAGGGTTGATGGAACGCCTGTTACACGGAATTCCGGGCACAGTGCCTTATTTCGATGACGTTTTGGTCACTGCGTCATCACGTGAGGAATTAATCTCTCGAGTGCGTGCTGTCCTCACCAAATTCCAGGATGTGGGGCTACGAATTAAGAAATCTAAATGTGTGTTTGCGGCTAGCAGCGTAGAATTCCTCGGGTTCTTGGTGGACTCCACTGGAATACACTCCACAGCCTCTACGATCCAAGCCATTGTGGACGCACCCAGGCCAAATTGTAAGGCGGAGCTGCAAGCCTTTCTTGGCCTCTTGAACTTTTATGCAATTTTCCTGCCTCACAAAGCCACAGTGGCAGAACCGCTGCACAGATTGCTGGACGCCAGGGCACCGTGGAAATGGGGCCCCCGTGAGGCACACTCATTTGCCGCTGTGAAAGGACTTTTGACAGCAAACACGGTGCTGGCTCAATACAGCACCCAACTGCCACTAGTGCTAGCCTGCGACGCGTCACCCTACGGCGTGGGCGCTGTCCTTAGCCACCGCTTGCCGAACGGAGAGGAAGCCCCGATTGCATTTTTTTCCAGAACCTTAGCTGGGCCGGAAAGGAACTACGGCCAAATCGACAAGGAGGCCCTGGCTCTCATCGCGGGGGTTCGCAAGTTCCATCACTATCTGTATGGGCGCCGTTTCGACCTCGTGACTGACCACCAGCCACTTCTGGGGTTACTCTCCAGCAACCGTCCGACACCCCAGATGATATCCCCAAGAATGACCCGTTGGAGCGTTTTCCTCGCCAACTACGAGTACCACCTGATCTACCGACCTGGCCGCAACATCGCGCACGCCGATGCCTTAAGCCGCTGCCCCCTGCCTATCCTGCTGGAGGACCCGGCACCTGCATCTACGGTCTTCCACTTGAACGACATCAACCTACCCATCGCAGCAAGCGACATCGCCAAGTCTACGGCTCGAGACCCCGTCCTGTCAAGAGTACTGACTTGGGTGCTGAGGGGCTGGCCTGGGGACACTGTGACTTCCGAATTTGCCCCATTCAAAACGCGCCAATGTGAACTGTCTGTTTTACGGGGCTGTTTATTGTGGGGTGAGCGGGTTGTAATCCCCACAGTTTTTAGGCGAGCCACCCTCAACTTGTTGCATAGGGGCCATCCCGGGGTGGTCCGAATGAAGGCCCTAGCCAGGGGTTACGTGTGGTGGCCGGGGATGGATAAGGCCATCGAAGAAAGGGTGGCCAAGTGCTCCATCTGTCAGGAGAATAGGGCATCCCCGCCTAAGGCAACCCCGCAGGTTTGGGAAACCCCAGCAGGCCCCTGGTCCCGCATCCACGTGGATTTTGCCGGCCCAGTACAAGGCCAGATGTTCTTGGTGGTCGTGGACGCTTTTTCTAAATGGTTGGAAGTCCGCTTAATGTCCACGACCACCACTGACTCCCTGATTAGGTGTTTGGAGTCATTGTTTGCGACACATGGGTACCCCGACGTATTGATCTCGGATAATGGGCCTCAGCTGACAGCGGCCCGATTTGAGGGGTTCCTCGCCAACTTAGGCATACGGCATGGTCTCATTGCGCCATGGCACCCTGCAGGTAATGGCATGGCGGAACGCATGGTTCGCACAACGAAAGAAACACTTCGCAAACTAGGCCCGGGGGATTGGCGAGATAAAGTAGCTGAGCTCCTGTTCACACAGCACACTACGCCATGTACAGCCACGAATAAAACACCGGCTGGGTTGCTCATGGGGAGGCGTTTGAGAACGCAGCTCGATAGACTACACCCCCATTATTCCACAGAAAAGCCTCTAGACTCCTCCCGGCCAGGGCGCTCGTTCCAAGTAGGCAGCCCTGTGTATGCACGCAACTATGCCGGCAGCCCACTTTGGCTCCCAGGGGTGGTAGTCGGCTCAAGCGGCCCGTGCTCCTATCGTGTCCTGTTAGACAACGGCCAGGAGTGGCACCGCCACATTGACCAACTGCGATCTCGGTGGGGGGAAACGGCAGGAGCCAAGCCACAACTGGCAGAGTCCCCCAACCCTATAGAGGGACTCCGACTAGGGGAGGAGGGGGCGCGACGAGCCGCGAGCCAAACCGCTCTCACTGACTTACCGGGGCGGGAAGAAGCAGTCGTAGAGGAGTTCACCCCTCTCCCCGGGGAGGAGACAAGTCCGGCAATAGACCATGCAGACGGAGACCGCAGTCTGGGAGAACAACCCCAAGAGCTAAGACGATCTAGTCGGATCAGACGGCGCCCAGCGTACCTCGCTGAGTACGCATGCTCCAACTAAAGGGTAAGGGGTGTAATGTCCTGGGACTCCACCAGGGGGCTCCAAAAGGAGCGGGAATTCTAAGCGTTGTGATTGGTTGATGTTATGTTGTGTTCAGTATAAATACAGAGCTGTCAGATCGGGGCCTGCTCCTGTCAGACGACTCTAGTTAGGAGGTTCAGAAGTTAATAAAGCATTAGTCCAACTCAAGCCTCAGCGTCGTTCCTCACGAATATAATACATATCATTTATTATTACCATATAGCTTAGTTTTGGAATGTGTAAAGTAATTCCATCAGTTCAAGCTATTTCTTAAATACTTGTGTATAAAACGTTCATTTTCTTATTTTGTTCCTGCAACCACACTATACGTATCACACAATAGCTAAATTTCAACTCCATATAATCCAATAATCAGTGAAATATAAAATTCCCGAACCTATGCAAGTGGCCATAATAATATACTCACATGATGGGTGACTAAAGAGTTTTGCATTCTGAGTAAATGATAAGAGATCATGCATCTCCATCTCCTTCTCTATCTACCATCTGATTTTCCATATCACTAATGCATATCACAAATTTGAGCTGGAAAATATTTCAAAACATTTGAAATCCAAGCTCTTTCAAATTTTAGGGGTCAAAAAGTAAGAATTACATAGTATCCCTATTATATCAGGCATTAATTCATGTAATCCAACATTCTGTGTCACATAGTGGCCAACCAAATGAATCCAGAAAGTTCAGAAAACTGCTTCTACTGTTGTTTTCAATAGTTGGATCTGAAAACTTGTTGTTGCCTACCTAGAATTAATACACCCAAAAAGGATAGCAGTAATTCACCATCCATTTTTTCCACTAATTTTCCAATTCTTATTGAATAATTGGCAACATTTGAGTTAACTTACTCATTTTCTTTTTATTTGATGTACTATACAGCTATGTTACTTGGGAAGAATCCATTACAACACGGGTGTCAAACTCGCCACATCACGTTGCTGTCACTTTTTTAATTATTTCTTTTATTTCTTTTATTTTGTCAAGCGTGTATATGATTACAGACAAAGTATAAACATGATGTGAATATATAAGATGTACAAGCATGGTTATGAGTACATGATATTTTACAAAAAACATGGGGACATTAGGACAGGGACAGTAGGCACGTTGGTGCACTTATGCATGCCCCTTACAGATCTCTTAGGAATGGGGTGAGGTCAATGGTAGACAGTCTAAGGTTAAAGTTTTGGGGGTTTGAGGAAGAAACTACAGAGTCAGGTAATGTATTCCAGGCATTGACCACTCTGTTGCTGAAGTCGAATTTTTTACAATCAAATTTGGAACAGTTTATGTTAAGTTTGCATCTATTGTGAGCTTGTGTATTGTTGCAGTTGAAGCTGAAGTAGTCATTGACATTTATATTATCACAAAGATAATTTATGTAAAGAATAAAGAGAGTTGGTCCTAAAACGCTGCCTTGGGGTACAGGATTTGATAAAGCGCTTCCTATTTTGACCATTTGTTGCCTGTTTTACATCATCTGCGAAGAGGACACAGTTACTTTTTATATTATCACAAAGATAATTTATGTAAAGAATAAAGAGAGTTGGTCCTAAAACGCTGCCTTGGGGTACAGGATTTGATAAAGCGCTTCCTATTTTGACCATTTGTTGCCTGTTTGACAGGAACGCAGCTATCCATTTGTGCAGGGGTCCAGAAATGCCATAAGATTTTAGTTTTAGAAGTAGTTTGTCAAGGCTTTACAGAAGTCTATGTAAATTGCGTCTATTGCTTAGCCCTGGTTGAGTTGTGTAGTCCATGTTTTTACAGTGTAGAAGTTGCAGATTGTAGGATAATTTTTTTCTCAAACCAAATTATTTGTTAGAGAGTAGGTTGTTTGTCTCTAAGTGGAAGGTAATGGATTTGTTAATGATTGATTCCATGACTTTGCAGGTGACGCAACATAAAGAGATTGGTCTGTAATTTTCAACTAGGCTGGCTCTCCCTTTTTGAAGATAGGGATGACTGTGGCTAGTGACCATAGGTTGGGTAGGAAGCTGGTCCTGAAAGATTTATCAAAAATTCTGCTATGGCAGTGGAAAGTCACGTGACATTTCATGATGGTTTTCCCATTTACGGAGCTGCGGGGGAATGAGGCCTGCACGTGATGCATCCGACCCATAAGATGCCAGTTTGACACCACTGCATTACAAGGAATCCATTCAGATAAGAACAGATATTACCTTACAGAACTTTGTATCTTATGGCTATGAAATCAGCTGTTCCTTATGTGTTACTTAAGTGATCATTAAAGTATATTATCACAATATACAAAAAGTCTGATTTTATTTTTATTCTACTTTTTTTCTTAAATGTCATCAACATAGAGACCTTCCGGATTTTGACACACCATTATCAATAATACACAATTTGCATTTTACCAATACAGCCATATCTGGACACATTCTACCTAACATATTGATATTTAATTCTATGAGTTGAAGGAACTTCATTTTCCTGATATTTTCCTGAAATATCATCACCAGATATTTTAATAGTAGTGGGCTAAAACAGATCAGTATTACACGTTAACATGAAAATAGTTGCTATTTTGAAAATCTGTTTTAGTAATAGCAATAGCACTTAAACTTATATACTGCTTCACAGTACACAGCGTACATAGTTTGGATATAAGTCAATCTGAATTAGTAAACAAGCTGATTGATTTTTGTTACCAGGAATAATTTTTATACAGAAACCAATTGTTTGAGAAATAATTTATTTATCAAATATTAATAAGTCAAATAATTAACTTTCTTACAATTAAAAAAACTTTTAGTGCCACATGTAATGATAAAAATGTATCCAAAATTGTACAGTTTGGGGATATAATGAAAAATTGAAAATGTGCATTTTCTAGAAAAAAACATACATTTCTGAAAGCTTCCTGTTCTTTAGTCTCTAAAGAGTCTGCAGGGTATACAATATAAAAGAATAGATTAATTTTCACAAACCAGATCACTTCTACAAATTAATGAGACAGGTTTATTTGTTGAACATTTATGTTAAATATTCTTCATGAAATGTAGTTCAATAAAACCAATATCTTGAGGTTTTCATATTTTTAAAACATCATCCAGAGGAGCATGTGATACCCTTGTGTCATTAGCACTATATTTATTACTATATATATATGAGGATTATCTGGGTCATAAGGAAGTACATTTATAGCTTCTCTTGGGATATGGAGTGGTAATTTGTTCCCTTGACACCTAACCTGAGGTCAGTTTCAGCAGTGGAAAACATATTTTTACAGGAAATGAAATGAAAGCACACAGCAGAAGATTAATATAGTTTATGAAGCCTGAATAAAAAAAATGCTACAGAAAAATGGCCAACAGTGTGTATTATGTATCAAGAATACAACAGTATGCTGTAGCCAAGAAGAAGTGTTCAAGCTGTGTATTACTGAATTGATACACTGGTGTTTATGTGTCATGGAGTTATAGCCTGATGTTTTTGAAATGAGCTATTTCATGTTTCTAAAATGATATTTGTAGTTCAATGCTTGCAACACATCAAATGGTGTCTTGTTTTTTAGGCTGTCAGTATATAATAGAGTACAAGTAAAAATGGGCATAGATTCTGTGACAGAAATAAATGGTATATCACAAGATCCATTTACTATTAGTCTATAATTTACAATAGATTTTTCAGTGCTAAGGCACTGGTACTGTATGACATAGGGTGACTCAGAAATTCATATACTTTAATAAAAGAGGAAATTGCAATGTTTTATTCTTGTTCCTTCTCTAGAGAATTCAATCAAATATCTTGACTTGCTATTAATCTTCATCTAGGTACAAAATATATGCATGTTCTATCAAATGTAAAGGAATGTCACGACAGAATTAAGTGTAAGTCTCTTTCAACAACAACAAACAAACAAATGCAGAGCAGCAATGTCAAAATTAGGCTATTACTCATATCTTTTTTTGTGTAAGGCTTTCCATATTCTTAAATGTTTTGCATGGGGGGGGATTTTTACATTCATTGATGAGAGTCCATCTAGAGCTGCCTGATAAGCAGACTAAGCATCTCTAAAAGCAATACTAAAGAAGGCAGAAATGAGCTACTCAATACTGTTGTCGAGAAAACTATAAAGATATGTCCATGAAATTAGTAGGAGTGAAGATCAACACAAAGGGAGTGGGAGACACATAATTATGCTTTAATAGACATATGGTAATTCAGAAATTTTATTGATAATTGTTTACCCTATTCCATCAAAATAAAACACTTTTGGTTTGTGCAGCTAAAAAAATGACAGAAGTTTTACAAAAGAGGGAACTTTGGTTGGTGGAACAAATAATAAATAAAAGCAAATAAATTGGAAGATGCTGTAGTTGCATGGATCCGGAACAATGTTTTCATTCAATGCAATGAATTCTTAGGTATATAAGGCACCTTAACCTTCAAATGGTTCTTCCCTCCTATCTACCTTTTGAAATTTATGGTTACCATTTACACCACTTTCAATTTCCATTAATAATATGTGCAACTGCTGTACATTTAAAGGAATTTAATCATGTCCTGGTGACAGGCTTAGCTTAATGCTGGGGCTTCACATGGAACTATCAAGTAAATTTCTTTTGAAAAGGTCAGTTTAACATTTCACAGTAGGGTCCCATTGAAGACAAATTAGATTTTACCTACTTGTCTTGGGTGAAAACACATTCCTTGTATCTGATAAAACAGGGCTGTCAGTCAAAAGGTAGAGGAGAACTGTGATTGCCAGAGCATCTTATCAAAAGACCAGTTCCTTCTTGCATACACTATCAGCATACTGTACTTGAGAGCAAAACTGTAGCTTCTAATCTCTAAACTAAAGAAAAATAAACCAGGGCATTACTTTTTAAAAATTCTACTGTTAATATTTCCTGTTATTTTACCTTCTTCCATTTGACATGCATGACAAATACTGTGCGATACATAAAATTACAACAGTGCTTTCCTATTCATTTGATACCCAAGCTCAAATATGGCGCTCATTGTTATTATTCTCAGCAATGAGAACTATTAATATTCTGAGACCACATATACTCCTGGATGACAATGCTTTCCATCTTTAATTCCTTCCAGGTTAAAGCCCAAAAGTTATCCTGCATTGTTCTGACCTGTTGAAAAACCATGACACCATGTGAATAGGTCTGTCAGTCAATGACTGCTCTGTTTTCATCCAGCCTTCCTATGTTTACATGATTTTTGTGGGGCTATTTCTCCATACCTCTGCTGACTTGCTACATTTAGATTCTTCTACAAACCAGCATAATATGTTGGGATAGAAAGTTGCCTTTGTGGCAAAATGGATTTTCCAACAAAGGAAGCATAGATAATTCTTCCTTGAATCAGGAAGTACCACCAAACCATTTGGGAAACAGTTTTTTTTTAAAAAAATCATACTACTGCTGTCTAGTTTCCCAAATCATCAAAGAAACTCATTATAATTAAATGAAGCTGAGCTTTTAATAGTCATAAATTTTGTAGAGAAAACCAATACCCTTAAGATACGTTGCGGTAGTAATGTCATCATTTGTTCACTTCAGGTTTATTGCAATCCATTGTTTGATTTGAATATCTGTCTCAAAAAATATTTAATGTATGAATTATATTGAATTCTTTTACTCCTTTTGTTTTCTTATTATATATAAAAGGTCAGGAAAAATGTAGAAGTAATCTTACAATGCTACATAAAGAGTTGGGTTACATGTTATATATAAAACAGTCATTGTATAAAATAAAGGAGTCATTTAAATGAAAAGTTTCTTTAATTGTAAATAGATATGCTTTGCATAGTTACAATTACAATCTTCTAGATCTATTGCCAATTAAATGAAAAGAAGCAGATAAAATAAGCAATGATAATTGATGTTGAAAAGATAATGGAATATGCAGGTCAAGTAAAGTAAGAGATTTGGGAGTTTTTTTTAAATAAAGAAGAAAGTGAAATTATAGTGGTTGGCATGTATTATTTATAGGTAGCTCAAACTTAGTATTATAATATATTTTAAACTATTAATATAAACTATAATTAGTAACACTAAAGAATTATTATTTAAAGGTTTCTAAGCATATACATTTATTTATACCTTCATTTTTGACATTAATTTACAGGACATTAAACAGTATTTTTTACATTTTTCTAGAGACCATATTGAAGATTTGCTTCAAAGACATGTTGCTCAACAATTTCGGGGAACGGACTGTTTAAAGAACTTATTTCAAGAACTAACAACTTAAAGAAATACTTTGGAAGGTCTAAAAATTGTTTGTCAGGGTGTTGATGTCGGCTCTTCAACTCTTATTTTACTGAAGGGTTCGCCTGAGCCTGCTGTGTTTGTTGCAGATGCTTTGGTGGGATATTTTCTGCCAAGAAATAAATAGAAGGGATATAATCCCATCAGTTTTCCTTCACATTCAGAACTTTAAATACTATTAAATACTATTCTTCTAAGCCAGGGGTCGGCAACCTTAAGCACTCAAAGAGCCATTTGGACCCGTTTCCCACAGAAAAGAAAACACTGGGAGCCACAAAACCCTTCCTGTGCCTGATTATTTCCTGAGCGGCCAAAACTAGCATATGTAGTTGAATTAAACATTCTGTTTTTTCTCTGAAACTTTTCTTTTCTTGGATTTATCCATGGTTGGCCTATCGGGGGTCAAAAAGCTCAATAAATCACATGCCAACAGGTGTCACACATTGGCAGTTGTGATGCATATTTTGAGCGACAGGGAGCCGCAGTAGAGGAATGAAGGAGCCACATGCGGCTCCAGAGCTGTGGGTTGCTGACCCCTGTTCTAAGCCTAGCTATCTAAGTTAGAAATGGGAAGATTGATATTAGGGCTATCCAGTTCCTCCTCATAAGTATATATATATATTTTTGGTGATGCTTCACAGCTCTGTGTTCTCTCTCAGATTTAATATCCATATGGAACTCCACCTAATTTTTTACATTTTGTTATACTTTGAACACTATTGCTAAGATCTGATTATTTTTCCTTGGTTTTAAACTAAAGTGTAACCTGCTTTTTAATTTTTTTATTGATGGTTTCTAAATCTCTGAAACATTTAAACTAAACCAATAAACTAAAGCAACATTATTCCAAAACATTGATAATGGAGTCCATAAAATTTGGATCACATTTAGTATTGAGAGGTTTTCCAGAAACACTGAAATTGCATGCATGTGTGTTTGCGTGTTGTCTTTTATCACTGTCACATAAAAGTGACAGAAACTAAGTCATATGAAAAATGGCTGAAAATGCTGAATATATTTAGCCTTGAGAAAAAGATGAAAAGACCAGTTTTCAGATATCTGAATGACTGTTATACAGATAAGGAAGAAAGTTTGTTCTCAGTTCTCCAGAGGCAGCAGTAGGACAAATGAGTGGAAATTTCATTTTGATGTTAAGAAGAAATCTAATGCTTAGAACTGCTTAGCAGTGAAACAGACTGCTTCAAATGGTGGTAGGTTCTTCTTTTATACAAGTAAACAGATGGCATATATGCATTCTGTTTTCAGCAATTTGTCAGAGTAGATAATATCCAATATCTCTTCCATGTTTATGACTCTCAAAGAAATCTTGTAGATGCTAACCCAATTACAAATTGAGCTGTGGGATACAATTCTGAATCAAATCATATTTTGAATATAAATCATTTGTTATATTCTTGAAACATAAAATATAACATTTTTAGTCTCTTTGAAATGTTTTGCCCAGTTCTAAGGCTTTTCTTTTTTAAATGGAGAATAGTTGCTCACTAGGTTTGATAATATTTAGAAGATCTGATTGCCCTTTGTCTTTTTCTACATCAATTTGCCTAAATCCTGGAGTTTTAAATAATTGCTAAGTTAAGCTAGTCTTGGTTCTATTTGGGTGATTTGAAAAATAATCACTTTTGAGAAGGGAGATGGAATATTCATACTACAATAGTTTGTTTTACATTGGGAACTCAGGAAAATATTATTACTCCTAGTATGGTAGCTGATGGTACATAACAAGTTTCAAATAACACATTCAGCTTTAAATATGGAGCTATATTACTTTTTCCACATTCATTGCAGACACTGTTGCTCCTTTATTGTGTTTTACATTAACAAAATTTTATTATGGTAATAATTTTCATGGATTACAACCTTTTTAACAGATTCTATAAAACTGTGTGTGAGTATAAAGCCACTGAGTACAAGGAGTTAGAAACTTATTTCTATTCAAATTGACTGTATTGAAACAGCATCCCATTCATCATGGGGAATAAAAATTGATATTAACTAAATTAATTAGTTTTGCATTAATAAACCTTTCTAAAACTTCTCAAATTCCTCTGTTGTTTCCTATAATTATAAAAAAAATACATATGTGGGAGAGTCACTGATTTTAATTATAAAATGAATCTAAAGTTTACCATGATACAATGCTAGAAATATGTTATGTACACTGTAATCAATGCATGAAAGAGTTGGGCCTTTCATGATTTCTTTGCATTTTTTCTAAATTCAAATATTTTACTTTTGAAAAAGTTAGATGAAGTTCCAGGACCTAAGAAGTACTTTGCTCAGAATGTCATGTATCATAACGTGAACATACATTTCCCAGGTGTATATGCAAAGCAAAATTCAGTTTTATTAACTGAAAACTCCAATATAAGGCAAATGTGCCTACACAAGTGTATAGGAAAACAAATGCATATAAAAACAGGAATTTTCATTCTGACATTTCTATTAAAAAAGCAAATGGATACTGAAATAATAGAAAATAAAGTAACTTGAAAAATGAAAAGTCCAGAGTACAAAATAACAAAGAACGGACGAGGAAAGCTTTTATATATCAAGTTGAAAAACCTTTCTTTACCTTCTATAATATAAGGACCTCCTCTAATTTGTTGCCTTTCACTTACTTTAATTTTAAATATAATTGCCATAAGTATGGATGGCTATCATAATTGCTGTCTTCTTTTATTATTCTTATTTTCTCAGAAGAGATAGTGTACATTACTGACAATATAGGATTGGGAATTTAAATTCAGACAATATGTCTCAATGGCAAAAAAAAATAACTGCATACATTTAAAAGAGGAAATTGAAGTAACAATGGTTCCTGTCTATTTAATATATTGGGAAGCAAGGAAAATTTAAAATTTTAGAATATGGTTTTAAGAGAAAAATTAATTGAAAAACTGAAAAATGTATAAAATGTATAAAAAAATCAATATTGTACTTGAGTTTGAGTAGAATGAATGGGAAGTTAGAAACTATATTTATCTGTTTCAATTATGTTGAAGGGACATAATAATAGTAGAATAGGTAGAATTACTGGGACATAATAATAACTTGCTATTTCACTTCTGTAAGAATTGCTTTGCTCCTGTAAGAATTAGAATTGTCTCTGCCATTTGCTTCTACCAGTGATCTAACTCCTATTATCTTGTTTTTGTGTACAACTCAGTGCCTGGTGCGGGGTATGTCATGGCCTGGCAGGGTTACATTGGGCAAATCCTGTGTTGCTAAGCACTCATCCCCCCTGTTCCTTTCTGCACAGCCAATGCAGGGCTACAAGGAAGGCATGGGCCAGGGGGCCAGAATTGGGTACTAATTGGGTACTAAGCTGATGTCTCTGAAGGATGCCATACCTTCCCCAAGGTGTGGCCTTTCACTGCATGCTCTTTGTCTGTATGTTGTGGCATGGTCTACCCAGTTCTTTGTACAAATAAAAGTTGATATTTTTTTCAAGCTTCTTCTTTGGTCTCTCTCTTTGGCATTCTGGTGACTCAAGTACATTTTGGAACCTTACAATGTTTTAGTAGACCCTTCCTTCCTTCCTTCCTTCCTTCCTTCCTTCCTTCCTTCCTTCCTTCCTTCCTTCCTTCCTTCCTTCCTTCCTTCCTTCTTCTTTCCTTCCTTCTTCCCCTCTCACTCTTATTTAAGTGATTTATTTTTAAATAATAAAACTAATTCTGTGGACTAATTTTTAATTAGTCCATTTTGTATTGATGCTTTTCTTTTGCTATGATGCAAATGTTGTGGGAAGAATGCAAACTTTCCTTCTCTCAATTGCGACTTCCATATTGTTTTTTTCCTGTATTTTCCTGATATCCAAATTTGTTCCTTATCTCCAGTTATTCCATTAGCTAGTACATTTACCATATGAATGCTGTGCATTTTCATATAGCGTTATTTGATTTATTCACTGTTATTGGTTTTTAAACTTCATATCCCAAAGCCCAACCTATTATAAAAATTGAATATGTTTCTAAAAATATATAACTGATGATTATTGCTTTCCCTTAAAGCAATGTAAAAATGCATGCATACCTTCCTCATTTTATTTGCTGTTTATTCATTTATTTGTATATAGCTACTACTCGTATCTTATATCTCTCACTTATCACTTAACACCCTTCCCTCAGGATGATATCTGACCTTGAGCACAGAAACAATGTATGGTTGCTCAAACAAATCTTTACATTTCAGGTTTGCCCCATAAAATCTACTGTCATTTTGACCTCTCACTGCTTTCCATTTTTTGATACATTATATTTTTCATATTGCCCTCCTGAGTTTAGCACTCTGACTAAATTGGGACTGAAATATCTTTCCTCAGCTGAATTAATTCACTCAACCTCAAGGGAGAAAACCAACTGCAAACTCTCCTTATGACCTTAATGCTAATTAATGAGCAAACAATGGCCTACTGCACTTCTCTGTGCATAGAATTAAATCATATAGAGGTCACTCTGAAGCCAAGCCCCCAGGCATCTGCTTTTTTTTTTTTAAATCCAAGCTGCCTGGTAAAAATGATGATAAAAGAAATTCACTGATGCAGTTTTAAAGATGGCTCCCGTCAAAAAGTTCATAAGCAAATGGAGCTTATGAACTCCTTAAAGAATGTGTTTCAGTTTCACTGTCAACCAAATTGATGGCATGGGCAGATATGTTACTAGTAAATAGGGTGAATTCTCTAATGGATTGCTTCTATTAATATCCCGTTATCAATTTTCTTCAATTTTCTTCCAACAGTTTTTATTTATTTGTTAAATTTATATCCCTTTTTTTCCCAGGAGCACATTTCCAATTTTACCATAGCAACCACCTTATGGGATCGACATAATATCTGCCACTCTGGTATATATATTAGATGCCTTATCAAAAGCAAAGACCCATAGTTCAGATTGTATGCTTGAACTCATATTTGCTTCCAATATTATTGTTTAGAAAAGAAATGATTTAAAGAGTAAAGTATTGCTTTGTATAAGAGGATGCAAGAAACAAATCACTCTTTTTCCAAGCATTGGAAACTATGTAGTCGATCAAAGTGACTGGAATATTTCAAAACAAACATAATAGAGTATTATAAAATTGATTGCCATGAAATCCCTTAATGGTTATTAACCTAGATTGATTTTTAAAGTATCACATAAATTAATACAGGCTACATCTATACTGGCTGTTAATCATGATAGCTTAAACTGAAACAATCTTGTTCATAGACACCATATGTCTTCATGTCAGAGGCTGGAAACAGGGATTCAATACCTTTATCATGGCCTATTTGTGATCTTTTAGGAACATTTTGTTGCACCCTCTTCCCAGGCATAATAGTAACTAGCTCAATCTTTACTGGGAATTACCACAGCATTCATATTTTTTTAGAAACATGCAAAGTGTCAAGAATCTTCATACAGTACATTTTATTTTTTAATCTAAAAACTCTGACTAATTGTCTGGTTGTTATTGTACTTACAGAAAAGTTCCTAGCACCTCAGTTAAATTTACTCACATGTCTGCTTCTATATATTTTCAGCATTTAACTTTGGATAGGTTTTTTCCCCCCTACACTGTACAGTTTGTTTAGATGTACTACGGCATGCCTGTATATGTATATGTACACACACACACACACACACAAACACACACACACACACACACACACACACACACCACAGACATACTAATTAATTAGAATCTTGGTCAGAATAATCAGCTATTGGAAAGCCTGTGAACATCTCCATACTGGATTAACCCTCAAAATGTTCCAGTTATTCAAAAGCAAATCCAACTTTAATCTTTTCAGATTTCTCTATTATTGCATACAATGTGAAAGCCAGAAGGAATTCAATTTTCATTGTTAAGATAGGATCAATGCATCCCCATCCCTCTCTACCCAAATTATCAATTGTCATACTCTACAACAACAACAATAAAATCTATATAAATAAAAATGTAAGTGTTCGTTTGGGAATGATCTAAGATCTCCGAAAGTACTTCACCGATTGCTTTGAAATTTTGACAGAACGTTGCATTTGAATACGAGACCATTTTTATATACCTATATTATATAGATGTCACACCTGTGACAGGTACACACATGATTTCCTTGAAAAACCGGTAAAAAAACCGGTAACAACATGATTTTTTTGAAAACCAGCGCCCTCTGCTGGACACACGCTCCATAAGCTGAGGGAAACAAGTAAGGGAGTAGAATAGCAGAGGCTTTTATGGGGAAACTATGACATGCCTGCTGAGAGAAGGCTGACCCCCACCCCAATCGCGTGACCCTGGCAAGTACCTCAGAGAAATAAAGGGATAAGATAGAGTTTTAAACACAAATTTAAACCTCCAAAAATAAAGGGGGGGAAATTGACATCAATGTTAACCATAATTCTGAGATGTTAATGAGCATAATACCACCCACCATGACATGCCTGCTGAGAGAATGCTGACCCCCCCCATCGCGTGACCCTGGCATGAGCCACGCTGAGGGAAATAAGGGAATAGAATAGCAGAAGCTTTTATGGGGAAATCATGACATGCCTGCTGAGAGGAGGATGACCACCCCGCCATTGCGTGACCCTGGCAAGTTCCTCAGAGAAATAAAGAGAAATAACAAATAAATATTAGATATGTTACTTTATTAGGCTAAGCAGTTGAACTGGTTACTTCAAAGGCTAGGCATATTTTATCTTAAGCACTAGCAAATGCTTTTATGCCTTCTAGCATAATAGATCTGCATATACAAAATAACATCCTCTATGAAAGGAAGGACCTTTTTAATAATAAAATCAGCATTGTATAGGGAAAAGCAGTATTTCAAACAAAGAACTAAAAGGGAATTCTAATGATTTCAAAAGATGCTGCTATAAAATTCATAGAAGCATAAAAATTTATTTGTGCTAAGCAAAGTTTATTTTATTTTCCCCAAAGAGGCAGCTATTTGAATCAACAGACCCTGAGTTATACATCTGGTGAGGAAATGCATCCCAAGTAGTAGTTGCCAATTGTGTATTGGCATTTCAGAAAGTGTTGCATAGACTATATATAATTAGAACATACATTCACACATGCTTCACTAACTTTCTGTAAAGCCATTTGTGAAAGATGGAGGGGGACCATCAAGACAACGCTTATATATACTGGGGTTTTTTCCAGAATATTAATTCAGCAGGAATTTGTGAAAGCATATATGAGAATTAAAGTAGCTTTTTAGTTCTTAATAAATGTAATTTTAAAAACAGTTTGTAGATGAAATTTACAGATAAAACACAGGAATAATACTTTGTAATAGGGCCCGTGCTGAATAATATTGATAATATTGATATATTTATGGTAATCATTGCTTCTTTTTGTCATGTTTTCATAGCAATATTTTTGGATGCATTTCTTCAAAGACACACAGAGCGACATTGAGAACAGAAACAGAAAAGAATTTTACAAATAATTTATTTCCCAGGATGCTCATTCTCCATAAGATGCAGATCTGTTATTATAGGAATGGGATGCTACCCTGATGTCCCTAAGTCCTGATCTTCTAGTTAAGCTTTCTCAGCCTCAAAGAAGATTGAAATCCTCCCTAAGAAGCAAAAGCTTATTATCCAGTTAGGTATTAGATAGTTTCTATATACCTGCTAAATTCAGCCTTCAAAACTGGTTACTGTATTGTGTGTGTGTGCATATGAAATAAGAGATCGCAAAGCTCAAGAATTTACAGGGATGGTAAAATATTGTTTAATTAAAATTATTACCTTTTAAAATTTATTTCAAAATACTTTAAAATAAATAGATATTTGCAAATTGGGTAAAATGCTATGACAGATCTAGATAGCATATTAAAATAGAGAAAGATTCTACTGATCACAATGGTAGATTGATGTTTCTCAATTGTAACATGTGAAAGCTAGATCTCAAGGAAACCACAGTATGCAAGGTAGCCAGAATTTGCCTCATTGAGGCAAAAAAGCAAAAAAAAATAGTTTTGTTAATGCTTTTCCTATTATATTCCAGTCTGAACTAGGACTTGCAATATCCAGAAGAGATGTCTGCACATGTATTACACACAGAGTGAGTTTTCTTCTATCCTACCTAGCTAACTTGAAAATTTTGCCCATGCATCACACATGCAAAAACACTTATCATCCAACTGCTATAACTGCCAGCCAAGTATGTGGAGGCAGGTGTAAGTAAAACAAAAAGAACGTATGCTTTGCAAAGCAAGTTCAAAGCGTATTTTGAAGAAGTCTAATTCTTAATGTAACATGTTGTGTGCAAATAGCCTATGGAAATTTCACATCAGATTTATGGATTAAAAAATGGGTGGATAATGTATTTAAATTTCTCCAGGGGAAAGATAAATCCTCCAATAATTTTTCAGGGACACTTCTCTCCTTTAAAGAACACAATAATACTGCTACAGTAAAAGCCAATGGGAGAAATTCCATCATTATGCCTTCTTTTGATATTTCAAAGAAACTAAACATGTCAGGAAGGATGAAAAGTACATAATAAAAAAAATATCACCCTCCTTCCCTTGACAATAAATTACTAAAAAGAAACAAGAATAATGGACCTCTGAGAATTTCTCCAATTTCTTTTTCCTGTTCTGAGTTTCTAAAGAAAATTCTCTTTCCTCAAAACGATTTTTTGGTTCATCAGAAAGATTTAAAAAGTCACTGGAATCTTATTGATGAAGTACCAGTTATCTCAATTTCTACTGCATTTTACAAGTTATTCAGGAGATCATATGATTAATTTAAAAGGGTTGTGATTCATCTCATGCCCACAAATTATTAGAAGGGAAAATGCATTGGAAGGCTAATGACTAAAGCAACTGTCTTCCAAGCTTGGAGATGGTTTTAAAACATTTTCATCAATCATACTAATATGCATTTAAGCAAGTAAATCAAAGGCTATTAAAATAGTTCTAATGTCGAATTTACATCCCCAATTAATATACAGGTCCTAAAATTTATAGCCTATGCATGAAGACTAAGGAATAAATTGGGAAAAATGCATTGAAGTTTCACACAAAATATATCCCTTCTGGTGTTCTTTTCTAAGCTTAGCCATGAAATGTGGCATACTAAGTCCCTCTGCCCTATCTATCTTCTTCAAAAGAATTAAAATATTTACCGTAAGACTGCAAAGCAAAACATTGGAAAAGGTCTTTAAAGATATAAATTCATTGTTATATAAATGAAAAGTAAAACTCTTTAGTCACCTTGTAGAAGTAACAGGCAGTAATACCAGTTTGTTTTTGCAGCAGACATACTTCACTAGCAGGGAAAATGCAGAATTGGAGGATAATAATTCAATACCTGTTTATTCATCCAGAAAAGTATATGTGTATGGGTGTGTGCGTGTGCATGCACTTATTATATCTTGTACTATTAAAATTAATTTGAAGCTAAATCATGCAGTGAAAACCTAGTGCCACTGTTAACTCCTACACATTAAAAGACACAGGATTACTTGACAGAGGGGAAAAAGAAAGATTCTATAAAAAGGCAATTTATAAAATATTTTATTAAATATCTACTATTTTAGGATGCTGCTATATTAGGCAATAGTTTGTAACATTTCACAGTATCAGTGCAAGATCTCAGGCACCACTTAATGAAACGATCTGATCTATAGGATTAGTATTATAAATATTGCAAACATAAAATATGTATTTGAATAGAATTAAATCATAATTTCTTGCAAATATTCACAGAAAATATTTTTAAATGTATAGCACAGTTTCATAGATTTCATTTCAGAAAGAGAGAAGCTTGTAATAAAAACATCAATGTTCAAAAATAATCCTGAACAAGTAGTTATCAAAAACACAATATTGTTACAAAAACAAAAATCATATTTCTAATTCACATTAATAATTAATGTGTAGGGGTGATGTGGAGAATAACAATGTTTTTTCCTAACAAATCACATAATTGATATAAAACAATGAAATAACCAGAGGTCTTCTGTTTTTTGTTAATTTTAGATACTTAATATTTTCCCCTGAATCATATTACATTTTGCATTTTTCCAATGCAAAATTCTCTATTTGATAGAGAGATAAAATCCAAATGGAAAATCTATAGTTCACTATAAATACAGTTCACCCACCTGGAACCTAATCTATTGGCTCTGCAACCAAACACCGGATAATTAGAACTGCAAAAAAAAAATAATTGCTACCAACCTGCCTTCCATTGAGGACTTGTATACTGCAAGAGTCAAAAAGAGGGCTGAGAAAATATCTACAGACCCCTCACATCCTGGACATAAACTGTTTCAACTTCTACCCTCAAAACAACGCTATAGGGCACTGCACACCGGAACAACTACACAGAAGAACAGTTTTCCCCCGAATGTCATCACTCTGCTAAACAACTAATTTCCACAACACTAACTATTTACTGAGACTGTATTACTATTATTCTTCTTATCCTTCCTATTATCTATCTCCTCCCACTTATGAATATAACCATGTTGCTTGTTTTTTTATGATTTATATTGTTTTGTTTGTTTCCTATTATGATTTGAATCCTTATTAGTAACATATGACTATCACTAAGTGTTGTATCTTATTATTCTTGATGAATGTATTTTTTTCTTTTTTTCTCTTTTATGTACATTGAGAGCATATGCACCAAAGACAAATTCCTTGTGTGTCCAATCACACTTGGCCAATAAAGAATTCTATTCTGTGCTGTGCTGTTCTATAATAAGAGCAAATTTTCCAACCATGGAAAAGGAAATTGGGTCCTTCCTTTAAATAAGGGGTACCCAACTGCAGGCCGCTGTCCATTAATGTGTCACAGCCCATTGGGAACAAGGCACCAAAGTGGCAAGCGAATGTGCAAAGCTTCATTTACGCATTCATGGGATTTAGGTTGCATGCACAAAATCATTCCCCCATCACCAAAACCACCAAAGCTACTGCCGTCAGTCCGCAGAACCAAAAAGGTTGGGGAACCCTGCTTTAAATGGATAGCAAAGACTGCTTTTTTCTGATAGTTTTGCCTAATTTGAAAGAAAATCGACCATATTAGGAGCAGCCACAGCTGTGTGCTTCATTATAAAGAATCCTAACTTCTAAGCTTATGTTATAAAAAAAAATAGTGTTCTGCTTGAACATTGGATCACAAATTTTGGGACTATTGAGGTAATAAATTGTTGAGAAAGCTGAGTGCCACATACATATGGCTCAAAACACATGAAACAAATAAATAATAGATGGTAAAATTCAGAACTGGAGATTTCAGAACACTGCACATAATTTCCCAATTCTACATTCACTAGAATGACAAGCATAGCTAAATTTTGCATTTAATATTTTAATAGTATTCTAATTATCAACTAATATATTTTTTAAAAAAATCTGGCCTCCTGTGTATTAGCTCTTTGAACCACAGCAGCTGTCCCATTTCAATTCTTGCTTAAGTTAATCTTTCTTAGCGAGCAGAAGCATTACATTATATGGACTGATTATCCAGGAAATAACATTTGCTGGCATTTCTATATCTTTAATACAGCTTTGGCAGACTAGAAAATCTACAAAGCTCAGAAATTCTGGCATTCAGAATAAATTATATGAGCTCCAGAAATACAAATGAAAACTATAACTATATTAGCTAGCTGATTGTGGACCAAAATATATTTGAATTCTATCTAAATAGAGATAACCACATTTTAAATGAAGCCATTTTGAAATAAACCAAGAGAAAAGCCATATTTTATCCAGTTAATACTAAAGGCTGAAAGTGCAGGACTTAATTTTACTTGCAAGTCACACTGTAACTTATAATTCTACCTTCTATATCTACATGCATGAGAGTTAGCTGTATGTGACAACTGGTTAGAAAAATTACACAGCAAATGAAATCCTATTTATATATAGATTTCCCTTTGCCAAGACTTATCTTGGAATTGAAAAGATAGTTGAAGTCTGACCCTGATTCTTTGAACTTGAACTAGGTCAAACTTTGGCAGTTGCAGAGTTCACATCCATATATGACACCTGCTGACATTAATAGCAATGGTAGATTTGAATGCCATTACTCAAATCTTTCTGGAAAATGGAAGGCAATTGAAAATAAATCTTTCCCTGTGCACTTGAATTTTCTAGCAGTCTCTTTGACAATATATAGTATGTTCCATGCTTCTTAGGGAGATTGTTTTCCTTCTCACTAGCAGAATATGTAACAACTACCAGTATTAAACTCAACTTCACATAATTATACTGGCTTTCTTTTGAAGCATCAAATTAATATTAAGTGTTATTGCTTATAAGAAGAGCAATTAGCTAGCATAACTTTTCCCAAAAAACTTCTCATGTTCCATTCTAAATTTGAACTCCAGTCTCTGGAAGGATATTGCATAATCTGGTTTTGTACTGATAAATTCTAATAACTGAAAGATTTCCTGTTAAGAAGACAATCGTCAATCTGTAGATAGCTGGTAGAACTACTATACATGCATCGTATATCTCTATTAACAGTGAAAGTTTAGTAGAATTTGTCATATTTTCATTACTGTCATTATCCCTGTTTCAAGCTGCACTTCTACAGTGGATTTCTTCTCTTGTGCTAGAGCAAACTAGAGAGACAAATAATCAAGACTGTCATTTTCCTGCAAAGTTGAATTATAGGAAGATAATTTTTGTGTAAGATTAAATAAATGACCAGTGTAATACTTAGCATGTCCTCAAATGGGAGAAGGCAGTTCTGTAAGATTTGGTATGGAGAGCCATAGTTTTTCTTCATTTTTGACATCCATTAGCTACAACTTGTGGCAATTTATCACTGTCACACTCAGGAGAAAATGGATAGGGGAACACAAACAAATGGAGGAATGCTTTATTCAAGAGAAACACTAGCCAAGAATTCTGTTGCTGATTTTGTCTTCAGCAAGCCATTAATTGACATATGGCTAGCAAATCAGAGGCTACCATGTCCCTTTTCATTCAATAGAAAAATGTGAATAGTAAGTATCAGATTTTAGAAGAGGCTTCTGATAAATTATTTTCACATATCAAAACCAGATAATTTGGAGTGTGTGTGTGTGTGTGTGTGTGTGTTTGTGTTTGTGTGTATGTGTGTGTAAAGTACTCTGATTTACATAAAGTAAATTCGTATTTCTATAACCAAACAACAAACTCATACATTATAAAAACTGGCAGATTTCTCACAATAAAATATCATAAGATCAATACTTATAACCAACATCTCCATACATCTTTTTAAATAAAACAAATCTGCCAGCCATATCTTTAAAGTTAAAGGTATTTCACAAAATGGTGGCCATCACAATGAAGAATTGCCTTTTGACCATATTTCCTCCCTCCTTTTTGGGGTGCCTTTGAGATAAGTATTGACTCCTGGAAACTGCCTGGACATGTTCCTTCAATTTTCTTGGTGAGGTTTTTCAGAAGTAGTTTGCCACTCCTCCTTCCTAGGGCTAAGGGAGAAGGACTGGACTAAGATCAACCAGTGGCTTTGTGCCTAAGACAGCAATCATAGTTTCCCAATTTCCAGCCCAATTCATCAATCACTGCACCAAAGCAGTTCTAACTCACATACCATAATTATTGTTATAGAGGCAAGTGTTGGGCAGCTTCTGCTTGCAGAATAAAGTTTCCTGGAAGCAAAATCATTATCTGCCATTTCCCCAAGCAAACTGTCACAAAAGATTTTGAATGTGACTTTAACATTTATTAGTAATCAGTGCAGCAACCAGAGAATCAGTGTTATATTACAAATAGCAGCTCTCACCTACAAACATCCTGGACATTGTCTTTTGAACTAGCTGCAATTTCTGGATAATTTTCAAAGGCAGTCCCATGTAGATCACATTACTGCAGTCTAAATGAATGATGATGAGGGAGTGAATCATTATTGCCAGGTCAGGAGGAGAAAAACCTCATCCAAAGCTATCACCAGAACTGACACTGAGCCAAGATATTTAACTTGCTAGAATTTAATTTGAGAACTGTTTCTCCTCCTGATAAGAAGTCTAGTTCCATTTCTAAAATAATGAACATGTGCAGACTGCCCTGCTTTTGCAAGACCCATTTACATTTAAAAAAGAGGAGGGAGGGAGGGAGGGAGGGAGGGAGGGAGGAAGGAAGGAAGGAAGGAAGGAAGGAAGGAAGGAAGGAAGGAAGGAAGGAAGGAAGGAAGGAAGGAATTGCAAATTCCAGACACCAGGTCAAAGTTTCTACAGCATTTCTAGGATGTGATAGTGACAATACCTCTTTTTCTATTGATTGCAGAGAATGATGGACTACCTTGAACTAATTATGGTTGGTGGTCTGTCAAGTTCAGCATGGTATGTATCATGATTGAAAACTTGTTCAATGGAAAGTGAGAGGGAGGGAGGGAGGGAGGGAGGGAGGGAGGGAGGAAGGAAAGAAGGAAGTAAAAAAGGAAGGATTTGCAAATTCCAGACACCAGGTCAAAGTTTCTACAGCATTTCTAGGGTGCGATAGTGATAATATCTCACCAAATGGTCCTCCAATATTCTTCTACTATAGATAAGATCTGGGGCCTCAATCACTTAAATTATGATTACATGTTGTCCTATAATGTCCTATAAAAGGTACAGCCACAGTTGAGCCTAAAATTTCTGTTGCTAAGCAAGACAGCTGTTAAGTGAGTTTTGCCCCATTTTACGACCCTTTCGTGTCACAGTTGTTAACTGAATCATTGCAGATGTTAAGTTAGTAATATGGATGTTCAGTGAATCTAGATTCCCCATTGACTTTGCTTATCTTTGTTATTCGCGTATATAAATTCCTAAACGATTATGAAACAATATAACCAAGGTCAAATAACGTTTGCCCTTTAAATATCAAATATTATATATTAATTATCATAGACACCAATCCTTAGTAACAGAAGCATTTCCTAGATATTTAAGTATCTTTATTTTTATTAAGCCCTCTCAGATTTTTGTATTTTTTTATAAATAATTGATTAAATTGCCCAATTTTACCATTTCTAAGGATTTCTGCATATCCAGCCATTATGTTGTTTTCCTTCGGTGTCTACGGCTTCTTTATTAGAAATATCTGATGTGCTTTCTAATACGCCATAAGTACCCAGCAGATGAGCTTTATCACTTCTGCAAACCTTCCTCATCAGAATATTGAGGGATTTTATTCTGCATTTATTCATGCTGCTTATGTCTCACTTAGTTCTACCAGAATTTGTTTGGTGCAAGGGAACGAAAAAAAGAGATGAAATTTATTCATTGTATGAATGGGAGATATATTATTTCCATTATACTATTGCATATATCAGATTATTTATATCAGTCTATTTAAACTCACTTCTGAGAATTGGTTTGTTTTAATACAGAAACAACACACATAATATTTCAGAAGAGAATAACTATGTCAGTGAGCCATATAATCAGGTCTACGAATATGATGAAGCAAGTGGTCGGAATGTTCAAGCTTTGATAACTGACTTTTAAACACCGATGATGTTACCTAGTTTGGGTAATGAAACATCTGCAAGAAAACAACCAAGCTCAGACAGCACCAAGGACCCCTGACTTTTTAAACAGTTTGTTGAATATTCTTTTTTTTAAGTTAAAGTAAGAGCCATATTTGCAGTTTTAGCAAAATGTAGAGCATCTGCTATTATTTTGAATACATTATGTGTGAATGCATATACCTACAGATGTATTTAATTAATTAAATTTATAAATTGTCTGACTCTGGGTGGTTCAAAATAAAACATTGAAAAACAATGAAGAAGTACAACATAAAACAAGAACAACAGAATAAAAGGGGGTAAAAAACAGTCAGCAACAAAAGCCAATCCACAATATTCAAATGGGAGCTGCAATCACCTTTGCCAGGTCTTCAAGGCTCTGGTAAGGATCTCATAGGGAATGTCTTTCCAGAGCTTAATTTAATATCTAAAGAAGCCAACCATGTAACTTCTTCTGGTGTGGCCTCCATGAGATCATCCCAGGTGCTTTTAAATTTCCTGAAGGAACTTTCTTGAACTATACGTATTTTTTACGCCTTTAAATTTCCTGAAGGAACATTCTTGAACTATACGTGTTACAGTTTGTTCTGGTGCACAACAGTCACATTGCAGGCTCTCGGCCATTCCCCACTTAAAAGAGTTTTACCTTAGTTCTGGCATGGCCTATCCTGATTCTATTCAGGAAGCTCCCTATTTTTCAGGGCAACTGCATTCCTGGAAGTGGTTTTGTTGGATCTCTTGGATCTGTTTCATTATCGTTATTAAAAGCTGCTGCTACAGGGAAGGTGTACTTCCATATTCCATGTTTCTAGCATGGCCCAGGTTCTTATTTTGAAAGACAAAATTATGATCACATTACCCTCTTCATCAGTCAATAGGTTTATGTATTTATCTGAATCCCACCTTTATTATTTTTATAAATAACTCAAGGCGGAAAACATATCCAATACACCTATCTCTTCCTATTTTCCCCACGACAACAACAACCCTGTGAGGTGAGCTGGGCTGAGAAGGAATGGCTGGCCCAAAGCCTCTTAACTTTGCTTTCATGGCTAAGGTGGGACTAGAACTCATGGTCTCCCGCTTTCTAACCGGGTGCCTTAACCACTAGACAAAATTGACTCAATAATTGTTTTAGCAATAATTCAGAATCTCTTGCTTCTAGACACATAAACAATACTATTAGACAGAAGACCTTTTCAGAAAGGGTATGCTGTGAAGAAATAATTATAATATCTACATATTATAAGTTATGGCTAGATACAATTCCTGTTGGCCAGCCTGGTTCATTGTTAAAATAACTGGAAAGTCTTAAGAGTTGAAGCAATTGGAGTCAAATAAAAGAGAAAATAAAATCAGTCTGCTTAATTTAAAGAAGAAAAATACACAGAATTCATAGCTAATCAGCACATATAATGATGTTGTGCCACCTGCCAAGCATTAATTATACCATTTTTTTTCTTTAGGCATCATAGACAAAATGAGTTTTTAAAAGGGAAATGAAATATGATAGCTTTCCCAGTCATGAATAGGAGTATTTTTATAGCAAAGTAATAAATTGGACTAAAATGTCCTATTTTGGGCCCTGAAGCATAACAATTTTCAGCATGACTAATATCTAGCAGTTTGCTTTCTTCTCAGCTTATACAATATTGTAGCCAAAACTTTTCACTGTGTTTACAATCTAGTTAGCAAGTATCTCAGCATACTGAGACACAAATGCCAAAAATGCCAGGAGGTACAGTTCAAGTGCACCTGTTTGCGGCTCTAAAATCAGGGAGAGCATGCGAAGGCGCAACATGGACATGTTACTTCATTATTACGCACAGTGCAGAATTATTGTTACGGTAATAGAAATACTAATTTGCATAAAGTCCAGCAACCCACAACAAAGCATTTCAGACCCAAGAGATGTGCAATGATCACATTCCAAAATATTCAGTACTGAATTTATAGAAAGATGATCTTAAAATGATCATAAAGTCATGGGGTGAAGTGAGACAATGATTAGCTGAGCAAACGTTATCAAACTTTTCCAGTGAAGTTGTTTTCTATCTCTTATGCATAATGATAGGAAGGGGGAAATTTCTATACCAGTTACTACAAATACTTTACTAGTATCAATCTTTTATCCAGGGAAGGAAGAATTTATGCCAATATACTGTCAGGCACAAATAACCAGGAGCATTCATTAAATTCAAAGCACAGAAGAGTTTTTTATTGCTACTTCTAATACAAGAATCTAGTTAACTTTGACTGTTAGTTTGACTAACAGTCAAAGCTAAATTGGTAAGGATAGATAAGGATTAAGGAAATTCACAGGGGACTTAGATTTTTTGTGACAATTGAATAACTTTAAACTGATGACACATTTAACCACACCTTCCAGATCTGCTTCTTCTTCTCTTACACATACTGTACTTGGCTGACAACTCAAGGGTTAAATAATAGGACATTAGCACAACTAGACAGAACATCCATATATGTTCTCTATAATTCTTGAAGCCACACTTAGCTATCCATGTGTCCTTAACTGAAAAGGGCCCAGAAGAATTTTCCTTAAGACATATTTTCTTGCAACTTTAACTACCGTATTTTTCGGAGTATAAGACGCACCTTTTTCCTCCCTAAAAGTGGCTGAAAATTTGGGTACGTCTTATACTTCGAATGTAGCTTTTTTTTCCAGCCCTAACTAGGTGCTAACAGATCTTCCCAGCTCTTACCTTGCAGGCTTTTTCATTGTTACTCTCTCCAAAGAATGTTTTTCCAGCCCTAAGTCTTTGCAGAATTTTTTTTCATTGCTCTACTTGCTCCAAATAAGTTTTTTTCTAGCCCTAACCAAGTGCTAACTATCTTCCCAGCTCTTACTGGCTTGCAGGCTCTTTCATTGTTACTCTCTCAGAAGAAGGTTTTTTTAAGTCCTAACCAGGGGATAAAATAATGTGCTGAAGCTGACCAGACTAAGGACGCTAGCCAGATGAATATCTGGTAGGCAGATTGTTTTCCCCTATTTTCCTCCCCAAAAACTAAGGTGCATCTTATACTCCGGTGCGTCTTATACTCTGAAAAATACGGTAAGTATAGAAAATGAAAATCTGTAGAATGGCATTCTGCAACAAAAGACAATACACTCAGACACATCCAGTATAAGAAATGAAAATATCTGAAATCCCATACAATCATAATTTTGCACATGTCAGTTTTAGACATACCATGTATAGGTAGTCCTCAACTTATGACCAAAATTGAGCCCAACATTTCTGTTGTTAAGTGAGACATTTATTAAGTGAGTTTTGCCCCATTTTACCACCTTTCTTGCCATAGCTGTTAAGTAAGTCACTGCAGCTGACAAGTTAGTAACACGGTTGTTAAGTGAATCTGGTTTCCCCATTGGCTTTGCTTGTGAGGTGGTCACAAAAGGTGATCACATGACCTTGGGACATAGCAACAGTCATAAATATGAATGAGTTACCAAGTATCTGAATTATGATCACATGATCATGGGGATGCTGAAAAGGTTGTAACTGTGAAAAACTGTCATAAGTCACATTTTTCCAGGGCTACTGTAACTATGAACAGTCACTAAACGAACTATTGTAAGCTGAGGACTACTGTACCATAATACATCAGTAAAAATTGGGATCAGCTACATGCATAGGTAAAGCTCAATTTTATTTTACCACTGTAGATCCAATCTATTAGAAGTTGAGGCAATAGCAAGCTATGAATAAAATGCACATAGGCCTGGTTATTAAAAAGAAACCCAGAAAAATGTAAAAATAAATCAGATTTTTTAAAATGTAATTTAAAAGAAATGTGCACACCATTTATGTATGGGTGTAGTGGGTGCAGGTGTGCCTACTGTATATAGCCAATTGGAAAATGACTGGTAAAGGATTGCTTTGTCTCAGCAGTTATACCTTAACAAGAAAAATCATTGTTAAAACAGAAAATAAGTGACACTGCTTCAGACATGTGAATAGCTGAATGCTAACTATTTGCAAAGCTTGTCATTTACCCTGTCTTGTCAGCTTATCTTTGAAAAACTCTGACAGTGCAGATGTTAAAAGTATTAAACTTCAATAAGAACTGTGCAGTTGTTTCATTATAGCAAAAAAGGAAGTTACGAACAGAACAGTTGTACAGACACACAGGGACCAATTTACATTTATCTTTCCCATGCATTCTTGTAGAAATGGAGGAATACCTTGGTAGCAAATATGCAAACACTCTGCGAAATAAAGCACTGACAGGAAAGGGACTCTGCATAGAAAACAGCCAAAATAGATGTACATACTTAGATAATGAAGAAGGATAAAAAAATTGGTAGGTGCATACTGTAGATCGGTGGTCCTCAACGTTTCTGACACCAGGGACCGGTTTTGGAAGAAAATTTGCCTTCCGTGGACCGGAGTGAAGTTCATGAATCCAAAGGTAAAAAGGAGGGGAAAAAAACAAATGACTGGGAGGAGAATTAATAATGCAATGTAACTTGTGTGCGTGTGTTTTTAGATTTTATTATTTATTTATCTATTTATATTTTGTATTTCTAGACTGCCCATGTTCCTCAAAGAGAGTGTTATGCTGGCCAATCCATTTATGTTCATTTGTCTTAATTTAGTTGTTTCAATTTATTTTGGGGGGGAAAAGAACTGTTAACTTTACCCAATGTTGTTTATACCTTTTAAATTAACTGCTGATTCAGCCTAAGCCACACAAATAATCAAGTATTAAATAAATGGATTCATAGTTTGTTTTTTAAGAAAAAATCTACACAGGACCTCAGTTCCATGTTATTTATTTATTTATTTATTTATTTATTTATTTATTTATTTATTTATTTATTTATTTATTTATTTATTTATTTATTTATTTCAAAGTATAAGAATTTTGTTTTTTTTTAAATCCTTTTAGGCTAAATTACTATGCAATCTGTAAACAATAATCTACACAATTCTGCTTTTATTTCACTTTATTAAGGTTCCCAAATATGAAGATAGATTCAGATTGTATTGACTGAATGAATACTTGTATAGTTTAGTTACATAACATCTGCTTGCTAGAAGCAAATCTTTAAAAATGCATGTAAATTTATACCAACATATATACATATTGACAACTGAGGGGGGAAAGGAGTTTAAATTCTAGATTAGTGCATGTCAGAATGAAGTGCTGAGAAGAGATACAAAAAAAATATGTAATTTATGGGAAATTCAATTTAAATGGAATGCAGTTTTATAGGGCTATTTTGGTCATACCCAAGGTTCTATACACTGTCAAATGTGTCAGGTGATTTCTCTTTTTCTCACACAAAGGTACATACTTTATAGGAAAGCAAAGGATGAGTAAGCCTGTTTCATCAGAGGAGATTTAAAACTATACTCAGTCAAACCAAAGTGCTACAACCAGGTTGGAAAACCATGGTTTGATTCCCAGATTATTAAAGAGAATTGAATTATCACTGGGACTGCTTATGAACAAAAGGTTTTTAGATTATATGCAAGTTCATAATTTTATGCAAAATATTTAAGTATTTAGAGGAGGGTCACACATACTAAAACATAGTATCATTCTTTTGATTTTTATTAAGTAAACTAGCTGTTGTGGTTTGTAAAATGGTTCAAGTTAACATTCTGTGTGGTCACAATGGCTTCAACAAAATATGTTCTAAGCTTAGAGTTTTAAAGGAATGAGATAACTGTATGTCTGGTGACAGCATTTTTGTGGGGGTGAAAGGAGAGCTAAGGGTTAGGCTAAAGTGAGTGACAGTGAGCAGGACAGCGATGAACAGGATTTTAGTTGGTTTTCCTTTGACAGAGTTATTTTAAAAATAAAATAACTATATTAGGTTTATTGCTTTGTGTTAAATTGGTGGAAAATCATACTGCCAAAATTAGCCACCTGACTACTACTGCAATAGTGGTCAGATGGCTAATGAGAAGTTGCAAATTAAGGGCTCATATGCCATATGTGCTTGGCCCAGAGTTTTAATGAGCCGAGGTGGCGCAGAGGTTAGAGGCAGTACTGCAGGCCACGTTAGCTGACTGTGATCTGCAGGTCAGCGGTTCAAATCTCACTGTCTCAAGGTTGACTCAGCCTTCCATCCTTCCGAGGTAGGTAAAATGAGGACCCAGATTGTTGGGGGCAATATAAATATACGTTGCTTACTGGTGTAAACCGCTTAGAGAGTGCTTGCACTGTGAGGCGGTATATAAATCTCACTAAATAAATAAATAAATAAATAATTTAGAACAATGTGAATTTAGTCACTGAGTTTCATAGTCATTCAGTTTGGCAATTGAATGGGCAAGGATATGATAACTGTTAGTAAAACCAAGCTATAGACAACAAGATGTCCAGTGGTTGGCCTCCAAACTCTTTGCTAAAACATGGTGATTAGAATGATCTTATTGATGTTGACTTCAATCATTGTTTTACAGCATTTTTCAGCGTTGGCAGCACTTGGTGGCATTAGCTTGCTGCATTATTGAACTGCTCTGAGAAGGCTGTGCAATCTTCTCTATAGATTAATATGGCTGTGGAGGACTAGTGGAACATTCAATTACAAGTGAGTGCTGAAAGTGACTTAGGCTGACCATCTGCAACAATAAGGAACTGACCAATCTGCTGAGCAAAATCACCATTGCCCAGGGGCCCAGCCTGCCCAATATCCACTTGATAGCCTGCCCAATACCCTATCCTTCCACTTGAGAAGCCATGGGGCAAAAGGATATCAATCAACTGTGGGAACTGTGGGATGTTTGGGACTGTGAGACACTCTGAGAAAGTCTTGTAGTTGTTTGTTGACTTTAAGGAAAACTTGAGATTTGCTGCTGGAGCTCCTGTTGTCAGATGCCTTTAACATCACTGGGCCTCCCTCTGTATTACATCCTTTAGTTTTTGTGGGATGTTAGGGTTTGGAACGGTGGGCAGTGACCAGATGGGGGAGCAACAGTAGAAAGACAGGGTATTCTAGAGGCCTTTCACCTGTAAGGTCAGATGGAAAGATGACAGGAGGAAGGAAGAGAATAATGTAGCTCCAAATGCATTGGGTGCTTTGGTGAATGGTCTAAATCCTACACTTGAGTAAGAGCCAGGGGGAGAATTGGTGAGGGATGAATGAGGGAAGCCTTCCACCTGCTGGGGAAGTAGCAGGCAGGGGAGGCTGTGTGTGTTTGGATGTTTGAGTGTGTTCTCTACCTCCCTCCCTCCCTCCCTCCCTCCCTCCCTCCCTTCCTCTCTCTCTCTCTCTCTCTCTCTCTCTCTCTCTCTCTCTCTCTCTCTCTCTCTCTCTCTCTCTCTCTCTCTCTCTCTCTCTCTCTCCCTCTCCCTCTCCCTCTCCCTCTCCCTCTCCTTAAGGAGAGGGCAGGCGAGGAGTGGCTGGGAGGGAAGGGGCGAGGCGCTCCTCTATGTGAGTGACATCAAGTTGGCCACGCCTACCCAGTCACATGTCCACCTAGCCACACCCAGCCAGCCAGTCATTAGGCAGATCATATTAGTGGTCCACGGGATTTAAAATTATGAATTTAGTGGTCCCCGAGGTCCAAAAGTTTGGGGACTCCTGGATTAGGGGACTGGAGGCTAAAACATATGAAGAACGGTTGCAGGAACTGGGTATGTCTAGTTTAATGAAAAGAACAACTAGGGGAGACATGATAGCAGTGTTCCAATATCTCAGGGCTGCCACAAAGAAGAGGGAGTCAAGCTATTCTCCAAAGCTCCTGAGGGTAGGACAAGAAGCAATGGGTATGAGTGAAAGTTCTTTTTAAAATATTGATAGCATTTTAACATGTTTTTTTAAAAAAAATCGCTTTAATTGATATGTTTCTATACCTGTTGTTAGCCGCCCAGAGTCCCCCGGGAGTTGGGCAGCATAGAAATTTTAATAAATAAATAATCAAGGAGAGAAGCAACTTAGAACTAAGGAGAAATTTACTGACAGTTAGAACAATTAATCAGTGGAACAACTTGCCTCCAGAAGTTGTGGGTGCTCCAACACTGGAAATATTTAAGAAGATATTGGATAACCATTTGTCTGAAGTGGTGTAGGGTTTCCTGCCTAAGCAGGAGGTTGGACTAGAAGACCTCCAAGGTCTCTTCCAACTCTGTTATTTCTATTTCTAGTAGGATCATGTCATACTTAGTGTTGATCCTTTAAATGTGTTCAGGGTGATTCAGAAAGATCTTCAGGTATATCCCATTCAATGTGTCTCTCCAAAATATGAATGTTATATATCCCCAGGAGTACAAGATGTTATACTATCCCCAAGGGCAATGTTTTCTGTTATAGCTTCCCTATTCTCCTAAAAGTAGGATACACACACAATAATATCATTGTGAAAGGCAGTGAGACCAAAACCTTTTGTAGGGCTTATGACCTTTTGCCATTTTATCTTCTCCAGCAAGTTTAATAGCCTAACCTTATAATCTATTATTTGCCAAGTCTATATGAGACTGAAATTTTCTCTAAGACTGTTGTACTTAAGACTAGAATATTTCTTGTATTATCCCAGTGGCTGTGGCTTTGATAATCTCAAATTTGTGAAACAAAAGTTTAGCCACAGAGATGGCAGTGTATTATTTAGAAGTATCCATATTATTATTTTATAGCTTTCTTTATATTTTTTCATTCTTTGCAATAGTGGAATATATTGAGCACACAGCAAGAGGAACACTTAAGTTAAAGTGTAAAGTTTGGAATACTTAAAATGTTTTATGATTCATTTTTTTAAATGTTTTATTGCTTAACAGATAATACCAAAAGTTACTGTAAAGTAAGTGAGCCTAGAGGTATCAAAAAATTGTTTTTCAATAGAGTGATTTGCTGAAAAACAAATAATACAATCAACTAAGGGGGGGGGGAATCTTACAGAGTTATATGAAACAGGTATTTCTGCCTTGAAGCCATATACTAAATATTATCAATGCATCTTCAGAGACAATTGTCCAATGCTCATGCACAATCTCTGATCTTCAAACTCATGGCTGATAAATAGATATCACTATCTAAATTTCTACTTCAATTCATTCTGAATCACAGAGAAAACTGCCGAATATTCACATTTCAATATCTAGCACTCAAATCCATTTTACACCAGTCTGAAGGAGAACTTCAAAGAAATCAATTGGTTTTCATGCTTGTTTCATGGACTTTGTCCTAGAAATTGATTAATCTCTGGCTGTGATCTCATTAAATTCAATTTTATAGAAGCAGAAGAATGTGGAAAAATGTTGATTTTCTAGAAGGATATATCTGTTGACTTTAAAAAAAGTAGATGACACATTATAATCTGTTGCAGAGGTAGGTTGCTCCCAGTTCGGCCCGGTTCGGTAAACTGGTAGCGGCAGCGGTGGGACACTCTGCCCACCCACCCAGGACACTCCTGCCCATGCGCAAAAGCTTCTGCGCATGCGCAGAAGCGTCAAGCGCATGCACAAGCGCGAACTAGTAGCAACGGGATTTAGAACCCACTACTGATCTGTTGGTCTTTTGAGAAATAGAAACCTGATACTTTTTTAAAAAAGAAATATTCAATTACATAAGGATAATGTTCCCAACTTCCATGTTCAATCAGCTAACACTCCTACAAAAATATTTTTTTAAAAAACCCAGAGTGCTGTAAGCCATTTACATCTCAGATTCTAAAAAATCCAGAATGGGGCAAACCATTTAGATTCTTGGGTTGTTGTTTTTTCCAGGAATGAAAGTTTCCTTGAAAGAGACAAATGTTTGTGTGCAGTGAACAGGAGATTAATTGGGTAATTTGTTCCACTGTCAAATTGCTCATATTTGGGGTTTCCTATTACTTGATCATTCTTTCTACCCTATCCTGAATCTATGCAGAATATAACAAAATTACTACTTTCCATGATCTAGAACACTATTTGTGTTGATAAACAAAATGGGTATTAAATAGGATTTAATATATGTAACAGAGGCTTGATGAGATTAGTCCCTTTATTGGAATATAGCAATTGAGTTGTGCAAAATGAACAGGAGCAAGAGAAATGGGATTTACTCTGTATGGGTTTTTTTTTTAAATGTTCAGAAATGCAAATGAATGAACTTGACAATAAACTAGAGAGCATATGAATTAACATAAATTGAAGAACAAATAAAAGCAATAGCATTGTTGGAGCCTAGTGTCAAGGGTACAGCCTACCGTCCAGATCAAAAAGAAATTGTGCATGATGCCTTCCAAAGTGAATGCAAAAACCAGAAAATGGAAAGGACAGTTTACAAAGGAAAGACGCTGACTAAGGAGGGACATGATTTATATTTATAATTCCTGAATGCATGTCCAATAAAGAGCCAATATGGTATGGTGGTTAAGGCATCAGTCTAGAAATCTGGAGACAAGTTCCACTTTTATTTCAGGCATGAAGCCAGCTGGGTCTTAGCCCAATCACTCCATCACAGCATAGGAAGCAGACAATGGCAAAGCACTTCTGAAAACGCTTATCAAGAAATCTACAGGTCAGGGCAGGGTTAAAAAATGGTTCAAAAACATGAAATATAAATAGATGTCCAATACGTGGTCAAGATCTGTTCTCTCCTTATTTCCAAATAGTAGAAGACATACTAATGGATTAAAATTATAAGAAGGCAGATTCTGACAGAGAACAAAATCTCTCAACATCAAGAGAAATGTGACAGTTATTCAGGGATGTGGTGAATTCTTTTTCAATGAATGTTTCAAGGGCAGGTTACACAGCCATCTGGATGCTTCAGTTTGTACTGAACAGGATGTTGGACCTGGTGTCTTTCCAACTGGTCATCCACTGTAAATCTTTCAGAAAATAATCCCATTCCAATCAGTCATGTTAAAAGTTTCTTCATCCAACCTGGGAACTTTGAAAATATTATGAATGGTACCAGACTCAAAGTAAAATATATAAAATATATGATATAATACAACATTTATGATTTAAAATAGTCTGTTTGCACATTTTCCATAAAATTTGAACAAGAGTGTTAAGATATTGCTTTATTTTTAATTTATGTTGTCATAAGGGTTCTAAATCACTATCTGGGAAAAGCCAAAGGTGCTACCCTTTACTTTCTTCAGCCTTCAGAAATTGAACAGAATTTTTTTCAACAACAAAATCAAAACTTTTAGGATTAATATTTCTTTTGATTAACAGTAGACTTGAAAGGGTTCAAACCATCAAAGCAATAAGCTATTATTCCTTTCATTTTATTTGTAATAGCTTTTGATATTGTTAGTGTAGAAATATCAAGAGCTAAATAAAATAACATGACTAGAGAACAACATCCAGTGATATCTTGTCAAACATCTTTAAAAACTTGTCTTAACATCTCACTGAAATAACACAGCACTCTACCTACTAGAAATCTTTAATGGATGCGGGAACATTAGGGCAGAGAGAATCTGTCAGGAAAACAACTTATATTTCATTTCACCTGGTTTGATAGGCAGAGTTTCAGAACAATAAATTAAGGCTATTATATCTTGAACAAGCCTTTGCACCCTTTTATAAAATTATCTATCTCTGGAAACATCATGGCATTTGCATTATTCACTTTATCAGTTGAAGACAATATTTTTCTATGACTTTGGTCAAGAGTAACCTACTAGCAGTTCCTGAGATCCCTTTTAAAAAACTCTGGAACTTTTCCACTATTTTTAACTTTCTTTTGGAAGATCCTAAAATATTTTCAGAAATGCTTGCCCTGTAGGATTAAAATCTGAGTAGCATTTAAGGCTGGTCAAGTACTTACCAATATTATACAGATGATCTAAAGATAAACTATACTAATACAGCTTCACTAATAAAGGAGGGATCTGAATATAATACCTATTCTTCTATTCAAACGTATGCAGAAAACTCCAGCCTGAATATATAGAGATCACAACAGAATGGGTTAAGACCATTCTCACTGCCTGCCTAATTCAAAACCTTCACTATTAGTCTCTATCCCTATCAAATTATTTCTGCCAATCTGAGGTAGGGAGTGGTCATCATTAATGACTCTGTGTTGTATGCAGGAAGCTAGACCAAGTAGAAAAGTATTGTTTGAAGTATTACCAGAATATCCATCAAATGACTTTGGATATAATGAATCCAAATCCTGATTATTATTTGAATAGAATCTAACTATTGTTGTGACTGTCTATAGAGATTCTCAGTCATCTAGGTCATGGTTTATCCCAAAGGTGGTTTTTCAAGAGGCAACTGGATTTTCTTGTTTTTCTCTGAAGACGTTTCGCTTCTCATCCAAGAAGCTTCTACAGCTCTGACTGGATGGTGGGGAGAGCTGGTCATTTGCAGCTCTCTCTTCTTTTAGAGAATCATTGAGGCCACTTGGAGGTTTATCTGTGTCCTCAGGATCACCTGAGTAGTGCAAATGGGTGTGGAACCTTCTTGGAACTGCTGAAAGGACTGTGTTGTGAACTGGAGACAGATGATGTCATATCCTTCCCCCTCTGTTGAGAGAGGGCTGTTCCATTTTGGCATAGATGGCTTCTTTGATCCCTCTTTCAAACCAGCGGTCCTCTTTGTCCAAAATGTGGACTTTGTTGTTTTCAAAAGTGTGACCTTTGTCTTTTAAATGCAGATGGACTGCTGAATCTTGTCCTGATGGTTTTTTTTACTATGTTGTGCCATGCGTTTATGAAGTGGTTGTTTTGGTTCCCCAATGTGCAGCTCTGCACACATCTCAATGCATTGTATTGCATATATCACGCTGCTCAGTTTGTGTCTGGGTGTTTTATCCTTGGGGTGGATAAAACCTTCTGCCTTAATGTATTCTTGGGTTTAAAGTGTGCATGTCTGTTGTGTTGGCTGAATATCATCCTGAGCTTTTCATATATTCCTGCAATGTATGGAATGACAACATTGCTTCATTTATTGTTCTTTTGTCTGCTGGGTCTTTTGGGGGATTTGATGAAGGCCCACTTGGGATAGCCACATGTTCTGAGGGCTTCCTTGATGTGTTTTAGTTCTTTTTCTTTCCCATTTTTACTGGTGGGCAGGCCTTCAGCTCGGTGGTGTAGGGTTGTGATAACTCCCATTTTGGGAATTCTTGTGAAGAAGTTTAGGACTTTGGTTTCTACCTCTTCCATGTAGAGGTTGGCTACAATGGGGAATCTATGGCATAGCCATGTTTTTGTCTGTAGAAACCTTTATTGTATTTAAAATAGGTAGTGGTCAGGCAGAGGTCCAGCATGGAACATATATGGTCTGGGCTGAGGTTGGTTCTGTCACCTAAGGTGTTGTCTTGCAGCAATTGTTTCTTCACTACCATGACTTAAGTTGTTGGAATGCAGGTGAAGAGGGAAGGTATATCATAGGAAACCATTATTGTGACAGCATAGATCTAGCAGAGCATCCCTCCCTCCATCCCAAAAAGGAGCTAATCCTCCAATCTTATTCTGGCCATAGAAATACTATATAATTTAAGATAATCACTTGGTCTGATTCTGGGTTCACTGCCCCCCAAAGGAGAAAATATCACTTTTAAAATTCATAATCATATAAGCCAGGGGGTCATTCTCATATTCTCTCTTACCAAAGCACAACTGTGCCTTGCTAACTTTTTAAATGGCATTTCCATGATAATGTATCTCCCCATAGCCAAAGCAGATTAAAGTTATCTTTAGCTCTTCATCTTTTAAAATACCACTACCATCTGCTTCTTTTACCATGAGTACAATCTAGCTTTCTCAACAACATGGCTGGTCACAAGGTCAGGACTAGAGTCTATTAACTGCTGTGGGGATATTCTCTCCTTTGAATTGCTGGGCATTCCATGTAGTCCTTGCTTAATGGATCCCCGTTTAGCAACCAAAGTTACAAAAGCATTGAAAAAGTAACTTTATGACTGGTTGTCACACTTATGACTGTCAGTCATGGTCACGTAACCCTAACCCTAACCCTAACCCTAACCCTAATTCAGATGCTTGGAAATCAGCAGGCATTTATGCAGCTTCCCACAGTCATGTGATTGTCATTTGCATTGCTTCACACTTGGCTTCCAAAACAAAAATCAATGGAGAAGCCGGCAATAAAATCACAATTTGCAGTCATGTAATGTCTTGCTTAAAAAACAGTGTCACTTAATGACAAAGTTGCTGGTCCTAATTGCAGTCATTAAACAAGGATACTTGATGGCCTTATTTGGCTTTGGCTGCAAGAAGACCAGTCACCGGGTTCTGTAGAGGCATTTTCCCTCAGTATGCCTGACAGGTACTTTCTGAAGTACTGCATTTATCGAATTATACTCATGCCTCTAAAATACAGAGGGATTAGCACTCAAACAATGCTAGCTCTGTTTTTAACATGGGATTAGCGCTTTTTGAAAGAACAATAGACATAGGCTTAAAACAAACAAAAAATCCTCCAAAAAAACAGGGGAAATGCTGTCACCACTAGTTTGTTGAGGAAGAAATCATTATAAACTAGGGTTAGAATTTGTATAATTGTTTAAAATATTCTGAGACTGAAATCTTGTGAATTTCTTTTTAAAAATCAGAACTAAATTCCTTTTAACTGGGCTTCAACAAAGTTGAAGTGCAGGGGTCTCCAACCTTGGCAACTTTAAGACTTGTGGACTTCAACTTCCAGAATTCCTCAGTCAGCTTTGCTGGCTGAAGAATTCTGAGAATTGAAGTCCACAAGTCTTAAAGTTGCCAAGGCTGGAGATCCCTGCGCTAGATTATACTTTGCAAAAAGTAGTTAGGTGGAAAGAATGTGTCTCTGTTGACATCCCTGCTTGTAAAGAATTAGAAGCGCCCCAAATGACCATACAGAGTGTTGTACAAATATTTCAGCATAAAAAAATCAATTAAGTTTAATGAAAGTCTGTTTTAAAGGAAATAGTAATTATTAGTTCAGCTTATCTACATACCTCCACAGTGAGCTCTCTGTGATACTCCCCAGGTTGTAGTCATACAACTTTGTCAGAATTAAAATCACCTACAGATACAAGAAGAAAATCTTGGTTAGTCTCTAACAATTAGAATCTCATACCACTGATACAGCCCAGGGGAAAGTTTAGGCTGCTGTTAATGGGTGCTTAACATAATTAAATGAATTGCTTAAGTATTTGCTTAACTGGCATGAGTACAGCCTGAACAAGTATCCATAACAAACAGCATTTTCTTTGCAAGTGATCTTTAGATAGATAGATAGATAGATAGATAGATAGATAGATAGATAGATAGATAGATAGATAGATAGATAGATAGATAGATAGATAGATAGATAGATAGATAGATAGATAGATAAACTTGGTTTATCAATTGAACAAATTGAAATGTTATTAGTATAAACTTAAACTATTAGGATTAATGGATCCAGGCTGAAAATAATACAGATGATGACTTGATGCTAACAAAGACAGTTTTCAATGTTTCTTTGTTTTACCTGATCTTTGGTCTGGATTTTTGTAGCCCTGATCCAGTAGCTTTAAGAGCTCTGAATAGATGAATCTTGTTTAAAAATTAATGGGCAAAATGATTAATTCTGGCAATTAATCCCTCCTAGAATCAAATATTTTATAATACAATACTACTGAACAAATTATAAATGAATTAATACTGTGCAATCATAGACATGGAGATATTCTACACTACAGACTGGCCTCACAGACCTGCATGAACCCATAACATTCCTAGACATAGTTTATGAAGAAAGAAAGGAAAAGAAAGAAAGGAGAAAGAAAGAAAGAAAGAAAGAAAGAAAGAAAGAAAGAAAGAAAGAAAGAAAGAAAGAAAGAAAGAATCTCATTAATTACAGATTACTGACAATCTCATGAGATTTCAGCATCCTCCCCCAAGAACGAGGGAAAGATTATCAATTCTTTCTGGATTTGACAGTAATCTTAAATTTTAGTGTTATTAGTTTAAAAAAAACATGGTTGGAATGCCTGGAATAATAAATTCATATGCCAGTGCCCAGCAGCTGAAAAGATTTTAACCCCTATAATCTAATTTCTATCTAAATTCAAGAGATTTATAGCTAAAACATTCCCAACTAATGGCTGACTACTCTTTAGGTCAGGAGGAGAATAAAATACATCATTTTTATAAGATACTTTCTTATTCCAACTAGGACTCTGGTTGAACCACACATCTAGAATTGGGATGTACTTGTAGTTATAGTTACACATTGATTAAGGTAATTGTTGAGGGGCTTTCCTTTACTGCCTTGCAGGTTATTAGGTCCATTGCTGACCATTTCCTTAACTTCTATAACAGATGGATATGTGACCTGTCATACTACTGGCCTGGCTTCATCATTTACCATATTTTTCGGAGTATAAGACGCACCTTAGTTTTTGGGGAGGAAAATAGGGGAAAACAATCTGCCTACCAGGTATTCATCTGGCTAGCGTCCTTAGTCTGGTCAGCTTCAGCACATTATTTTATCCCCTGGTTAGGACTTAAAAAAACCTTCTTCTGAGAGAGTAACAATGAAAGAGCATGCAAGCCAGTAAGAGCTGGGAAGATCGTTAGCACCTAGTTAGGGCTAGAAAAAAACTTTTTCAGAGCAAGTAAAGCAATGAAAAAAACCTTGCAAAGACTTAGGACTGGAAAAACATTTTTCTGAGAGAGTAACAATGAAAGAGCCTGCAAGGTAAGAGCTGGGAAGATCGTTAGCACCTAGTTAGGGCTAGAAAAAAACTTATTTGGAACAGCTTCAGCACATTATTTTATCCCCTGGTTAGGACTTAAAAAAACCTTCTTCTGAGAGAATAACAATGAAAGAGCCTGCAAGCCGGTAAGAGCTGGGAAGATAGTTAGCACCTGGTTAGGGCTAGAAAAAAACTTATTCAGAGCAAGTAGAGCAATGAAAAAAAATTCTGCAAAGACTTAGGGCTGGAAAAACATTCTTTGGAGAGAGTAACAATGAAAAAGCCTGCAAGGTAAGAGCTGGGAAGATATGTTAGCACTTAGATAGGGCTGGAAAAAAAAGCTACATTCGAAGTATAAGACGCACCCAAATTTTCAGCCACTTTTAGGGAGGAAAAAGGTGCATCTTATACTCCGAAAAATACGGTAGTTTATTGCCATCTTGTATCAAGAAATGCTTTATGTTCCAATACCTTTCTTTTTACCATTTTCATAGCAAGGAATTTATAAGCCTGTTCAGTGAGCAGAACAGCAACATAATTTGGTATCTTCCGCAAGCAGCCATCCTGCTGCCACTGATAAGCTTTCCTAGGAGGGCAGTGATGAAATTTAGCACTTTACAACCCTTAATTGGCACATGTCTCTGTCAGACATATACAGCCACTGGGGGAATGCCATCTGACAGTCTGGTAGGCAGGTTGACACCTTACACAAGATCAGGTTGTTTTTAAAATAGTGAAATTAAAATGAAAGCATATCATCAGATTTTAGTATTTCAGAGCTTAGATAATAGAAAACAGAATATGTAAGATTCTTCATTTTTTTATCAGAAATTTAATTTCGCAGTGTTCAATCTACTGCTTGGCATGTTCGGTTATCCCATACAACCCAGATACTGAATTACATTGAAAAAAAGGGCCCTCTGTGTGCCATAGGTTCGCTATCATGGTACTCTACTCTACTCTACTCTACTCTACTCTACTCTACTCTACTCTACTCTACTCTACTCTACTCTACTCTACTCTACTCTACTCTACTCAAATATGTTGATCAAGGAGATGTATTGCAATAGCCCATATGAATACCACATTCTTTTCCCATCTACTTGATACCAGCTTTAAGGGCATTTGTTTCATTCTGGATGATCACATAGTAATATGAATTCTGCTGATTATAGACTCCCTGACTATGTAGATTCAACCGGTCTTCATGGGGAAAGGAGTAGCTCTTTTTTTGTTGTTGTTTTGGGTAATTTAAATGTCATGCATATCTAAGAATATACCATGGAATATTATTGTCTCATCATGCCTTCCATCTGATTTTTGTTTTTGAGGGAAATAGTCACAAATGAAACCCTTGCCATGTACAGACAACAAAATGCTGTCAGAATATTCTGCTTTATAAGGCCAGATTTAATTAATCTTCCATCTATGTTTGATAAATTATTCCAGGATGTTTTCTCAAACTTAGTTGATTGGTCCAGCTGCAAGCTGTCTGAGATGTGTAACCCAAAAAACATTACAAAACTTAACGCAGTAGCTCATAAACATCTGTTATCCTATACAGTAGTGGAATATATGAAATGTGAACAATGAAGAATTATGACAGTGGATAGTTGGAACAGCCTTGGAACAAATCCAGGAACAAATTTGGTTAGCAACAATGGAATCATCATTATAAGATCTATGCCACCACAATATGAGAGAAGAGATTTTGTACAAGATAGGTACAAATTGAACAGTCACATGACAAGACTCTTATTTTATGTGTGGGCTGAAAATCTAGATAAATCTATTTCATTTAATGTTTCTTTTTGTTTTCATATTGTGTTGTTTGAATGGTAAAAGGTTAGTTTATATTTAATATTCTTTTTTCCTTTTTCAACTGTTGCTAAAAAACCTGAAGATGCTAATGAACAAAGACATGCATATTATGTTTTCTAAATGTCAGAATTCGGGATGGAAAGAAATGTTGTAATGAAATAATGCACTGCCCTTTTCCCCTTGATTTCCAACTCACCCACCCCCACTCATCTTATTTCCAACTTTTATTATTATCCTAATCAACACAAAATGGTAATAGGAGGAAGAAAATAACAAAATGAAAAAGAAAAGATCACTGGAGAAAGTAGGTCGCCTGATAATGTTTCACATAGTGAACCCTTCAGGAATATAAAAATGTAAAAACTGATTCTCAGCTTTGATAAGACTACTTATTTGGTTATTTCAATTATATATTATTTTTGGGGACCTCAAATAGATATTTTGCAGAAGACATTTGCAACAAAACTAAAAAGTGCTAAGTGTCTTAAATGAGATGTAGCAATACAGATTACAGATTTTACAGATTAACAGAGTTGGAAGGGACCTTGCAGGTCATCTAGTCCAACCCCCTGCCCAAGCAGGAGACTCTACATCTGCCTCTACCTAGGATCTAACTCAAAACCTCCTGATTGTGAGGCAAGAGCTCCACCTACAAAACTTAGGGAATATTTTTATACATGCTTAAGTTGCTCTTGTCCTGCTGTCCTGATTCTAAGACAGTTTTAGAAACACCTGTTCAGACTAAGAGTCTTTGGCAACAGGCTACACTGTTTTGGACAAATCCCTCTGCGTTTGTCCCCTCCCAACTATTCCTATTCCAGGAAAGCAATTGCCAATAATTTTTCTTCTTCTGGGTGGATCTTACAAGAACACATTGGGTGTAGATACAAGTTAAAGCATCAAAATGCACATAATGCAGACACAACTACTGGTTTTAAAATATGAAAAAAACATGATTGAGGGACATAGAATAGTCTTCTAATACTTTTTGACAGATAGGAAGCAACAGGTGAGGCTAGGAAAAATTACATATAGTACCTGGGCAGGGCTGTGTGCTCTCTCCACTGCTCTTCTCTATATATACCAATGACTGCATCTCTAGAGAGGCCTCTGTTAAAGTGCTGAACTTTGCAGATTATACAACAGTCATTGGCCTCATTCAAGATGGTGATGAGTCTGCATGTAGATGGGAAGCTGAACAAGTGGCCCTGTGTCAGATCAATCTGGAGCTGAACATGCTTAAAACTGTAGATATGAAAATGGATTTTAGGAGCAGTCCTTCTATTCTACCACTTACTATATTCGATAGCACAATATCAGTATCAAAATCCTTCACGTTTTGGGGGTTCTATAATCTCCTAGGATTTGAAATGATCACATAATATTAGAACCATCATTTAAAAGGCACAACAAGAACGTTCTTCTTGTGTCAACTCAGAAAGTTCAGACTGCCCCAGGAGCTGTTGACACAGTTTTACAGAGGAATTATTGAGTCTGTCATTTGTATTGCTATAACTGCCTGGTTTGGTACAGCAACCAAACAGGGCAGGTACAGACTACAATGGATAGTCAGGACTGTAGAAAGAACAATTGCCACCAACCTGCCTTCCATAGATGACCATTATATTGCATGGGTCAGATGGAGGGCTGAGAAAATATCTACAGACCCCTCACATCCTGGACATAAACTGTTTCAACTCCTCCCCTCAGGAGGACGGCTATTATAGGGCACAGTGCCACTATAGAGCACTGCATGCCAAAACAACTAGATATAGGGACATTTTTTCCCCTCATGCCATCACTCTTCTGAACACCTAATTCTCACAATACTATCTAATGTCTATGTATATTTATCCATGTAGCATGGCTGTACTATTATCATAATATTTCTTGTTACCTTTTATTAATCCCCTATTTATATTAACATATTATGATTATTCTGTTGCTTTATATGTAAACTGAGAGCTTCTGCACTGGAGACAAATTCCTTGTATGTCTAATCACACTTGGCCAAATAAAATATTGTATTTATTGTATTGTATTGTATTCTAATATCTTAATTTGATATTAATTTTAATAAATTATATAACTGTGATTTTTTTTAAGGGATGAACAGAAATATCACATAGAAATAAAATTTAAGATCAAATCAAGCATGCGGTTTTTAGGAAATAAAGTTTCCATGGAAGAAAAATAATATTAATATATTATCTATATATAAAAAAGTGAAATACCACTCACGCATTATCACAAAATCTCCAGAACCGTAAAGCCTACAAACTTGAAACTTGGCACATATGTTCCTTTTGGCTTCTAGGTGCTCGCTAAGAAAGGATTTTTCGAAATGACCATCAGATCATTAGTTATTTCTTATATTACTATTTACATGATGTGATGCTAAGGAGTTAGACGTTCTACTCCCCCTCCCCACATGAAAAGAACTCTGTTCCAACTGCCAGTGGGCGTGGCCAGTGCCTGACTCATCCCGCCTGCGGGCTGGGAGTTTAGACATTCTACTCCATGCTAAGGAGTTCAATTTCATAGTGAAGCACAGGTATCCAGCTACTAGTACTAGTATATGGTATAGTATATTATGTTTTCCTTGTGGATAATGTATTTATATATTGCAACCCCATATACTCCAACTATAATACTTCATTATTCATACTGACATTGCCTTCATTCTCCTAAAATTCTATAACTTGGAAAAACAGCACACGTCAAACAAACTGTTTAAAAGTGTAAATGAGGAAGTATTCTAAAATCCTGACATTACATGACAAGCTTTCTATATCGATGTCTTCTATATTCGTACACACTAACACTTATTTACTAGACTTTTTTCAGCAGGTTTTATTTATGATTGTGGCTCATAGTACCTTCTCAATAATTTTAATGGTTTCTATAAAACCCTGCCATGTAGATAGATTTGGAGCAACATGACGTTACCGGGTTTTTTTAAACCACTTTCTAAAGCAAGATGAGAAAATATTGTAATAAGAGAAAGAAAGGTTAGAGAAAAAGCCCTTTCTTAGAAACTAAATCATTTTGGCAGGGGGAAGAAATAATTAAATACAAAATGTAAGTTTTCAGAATCACAAGCTAGGATTAATATTTTTATATATATTATACCTGGCAGTCTTATTCTAAAGCACATAAACTTCTAAAATTAGCATAAAATGAATAATTAATTTTGGGGTTTGCTGATGTTTAAACAAATGGCTTTCTTGAAAAGAATGTTCATTCAAGCAATAAATCACTGCTTGGCTCCTTGTCAAGAAGAAAAAGATACCACTTGACAGAATTATTGAACTGAGCAGTATGGTTACAAGGCAAATTGCAGCAGAGATAAAGGTAGTGAATTGAACTTCGGTAACAGACTGGCACCAGAATGAAGCCATAAATACAGAAGAAAACTTATCAACATTTTTAGGAATACATTTTTGAAATTTGCCAATTATAATAGTTACTGTTTCACATTTTATGATGCTGTTTTTATAACAGAGCCTTTCCCTTCCAGAAAATAAATATCTTGTAGAATTGTTATAGACAATTTGTGTTTTTGTTTTGTTTTGCTCTCTCTTGAAGCAGATAAAAGACTGGGGACATCAAGTTGATATTGGGTTAATATCAGTATTAATCTGACCATACATAGCAAGCAATGTGTGGTATAAAACTACCTGTTAGTAACCACTATTCTTCCAAACTGCAATATGTAAACAATGGCCTTGAATTTTTCATTAAGATGTTGGTCTAGTGCCGTGATGGCGAACCTATGGCATGTGTGCCACAGCTGGCACACAGAGCCATATTGGAGGGCATGTGAGGCGTTGCCCTATGTCAGCTCCAGTGCGCATGCACACTCTGGCCAGCTGATTTTCGGCCTTCTTTTCGGCCATTTTTGCTGTCCCCAGGCTTCAGGGAAACCTCCTGAAGCGTGGGAACGGCGAAAAATGGCCCAACCGGCCAACCGGAAGTTTGGAAACAAAGCATCCTAAAACGTGGGGACAGCAAAAAATGGCACAACCGGAAGTTCATTTCCGAACTTCCGGTTGGCCCATTTAGCCATTTTTCGCCGTCCCCAGGCTTCAGAAGTCTGTTGTGAGCCCTGTGCGCATGCGTGGGGGGGCAGCACAGGGGTTGTGCACATGCACGGGGAGAGCATGGGTGTGGGCCCATGCACATGCGTGGTAGTGTGCATGTGCACACCCTTTTGGCCCACGAGCCAAAAAAGGTTCGCCATCACTGGTCTAGTGACTTTAACTAGTTACTTTCCATTCCATTCCTTTTATTTATTTGTACGGAATATACCTCTTGTAATTATTGTAGGAAAAGGAACAGTAGTGGGTTCTAAATCCCATCGCTACTGGTTTGCTCGTGCATGCGCACAATGCTTCTGCGCATGCACAGAAGCATCCCAGGTGGATGAGTGGAGCCTCCCACCATCGCTGATACCGGTTCGCAGAAATAGACTGAACCGGGGAAAACCTACCGCTGAAAAGAAAATATTATATACACTGGCTTGAATTCCTACAGGTGGGATATAAATCCAACAAACAGGTGTGGTAGCTAAATAGAGTATTCACAGTGTAGCTAACCTCTCCACAATTGTCTGTGGATAAAATTTAACCCATCATCTTTAAACTATCTCAATAAAACATGAAAAGTCAAGCAGAAAGGCTGATCTGTATGCCATTTATCTTCATGGAAACGTTTCTGCTTTCCCTAGCCTTCCCTAAAAAAGAAATCCACACACAGAGAGATACACAAACACACATAATCAGTTTATGAATGCACTTTTGCCCCAACCTCTTCTAAAAGTGCTAAGCCAACAAACTCATTCTAATTAATTTTGTTTGTTCCATGACTGTTAATCAATTGGTGGGGAAAAATTACCTTTCACTTCTCTTTTTCTAAATCTTTTTGTTGTTGGGATTGTTTAAAAAAGTCATATTACACATAACCCATCAAGTTTTCAGGTTTCTTTAGTCTGAAAATATACTGTCTCTGCTAACTTGCATTCTCACACCTATTCAACCTCCATGAAAATAAGTCCATGACAGCTGCTTGAAAATAAGCTTAGAATCATCTGGAGACCAATTGTAATGCAAAGGTCATATTTTCCAAGCTGTTTATAGACCGTAATTTGTAGAGGACTAATGTCACAGGTTGTCAATAATTCAAGGTGGAAAATTACAAGTCTTAATAGGCTATCAATTGTTTCTTCTTCCTCATTTAAATCTTTATCCCCAAAGAGTGGTTCAATTGCCTTTTATTTGAGTTTATTTCTTAAAGTTGAATTCCAGATCTTCATTTGTTTATGGTAAAGACATTTTATGTGATAAAATGTAACTAATTCCTTAAAAAGTCCTTTGGGAATGTAAGCAATAAATGAATTCCCGCTAAATGTCTAGTCCCACTAGGTTATTATATTCAACATAGCTTTTGGTTTCACCATTGCTATTGTTGTTGTTGTTATTGGTGGTGGTGGTGGTGGTGGTGGTGTGTGTGTGTGTGTGTGTGTGTGTGTGTGTGTGTGTGTGTGTGTGTCCCAACTCAGAAATGATGAGTCAAAAAATCTACAGCAAGGTACTATACACTATTTCAAAGAACTAGGCACTGAAGATTTATCTCACTGCATGTAATCCAATTTTACTTACTCATGTAGAGGCAAAGTTAATGGAAGCTATTTGCATATACTGTAACTGGTGGGATAGGACAACACTATTTGAGTAATAAAATGGGAAAACATTGATTGTTGTATTTAAAAATAGGACTACAATCACAATGATCTGGCAAATCTAATTGGTACCTGGTTCGAATGTGTTATTGCATCCCAACTTTCTTCTTCTTTTTAATTGGAACATACAGAAGTTTCTTCCTTCTCTTCTCCCACACAGCAACCACAAGCTAGATATTACAAATAATTCACATTATTACATCCAACTCTATTCTCTTGGCTACAGTTGTAAGGAACTTGCAAAGGAGAGTTCCTGCACAGCTTGATGATATGAACATCTGTGCCGCTAAATAAATATTTGGATGGGAAACTCTCCAGGAATCACACAGAGATCAACATGTTCATACTGTGGCTGAATTTCCCTTTGATGTCATACAGGGAAAGCAGTTCAGGTTGATAGCATTCTGGAATCCAGCATAGTCATGTTTGAGCACATTGCAAGACTTACAAAAGAAAACTTTGTGGTGGAATTGTATGGCATTTAATTGATGACTATGCAGTACATACTTGCTGATCTGTAAGTCATAAAATTCCAAAACATGGAATTCAGGCCAGGCAAAAATATATTGCATTTCTTCAAATCTGTTCCATTTAATTATGTCTTGAGCTGAACATTGATTGTAATACCAGTTGTAAGTCAGAACCATATTAATTTATAATGCTTTTGGCACGTGAGGTACCATATAATTCAGTGGTGGGTTGCTGCCAGTTCGGACCGGTTCTTTAGAACTGGTAGTGGAAATTTACCACCGCTCGCCAAACCGGCAGCAATGACTGGCAGTCCACAGTCCCGAATCAATTCTCCAGTCACTGCGGCATGCAAAAAACCCTCTGCACATACGCAAAGGCTTCTGCGAATGTGCAGAGGGTCATTTCTGGGTGTTTTGTGTGATGTGACGGAGTGCACGTGAGAGCAAAGTGAGCACTTCCGTTGCGATGCGAACCGGTAGGGAAGGTAAGTGGAACCCAACCCTGATATAATTACTGTGTCAAACTGGGATTAGAAGCCTAGGTTTAATTCCCTTCTCAGCCATGGAAGGCCAGTCATTCTTTTTTTAATTCAACATATCTAATTAGGTGACCAAACGAACTTTATTTTAAACAACAGACCATTATTTCAGAAAGATGTTCTTTAGATTTATTTCATTATTTATTTTCTTGCTTTTACACTTGAATTTTACTTTTTAAAGCAAAAGTATAAACATAAACAGTATTTTTTTATCTTTATGACAGATTTCCTTCTTTTCTCTAATTAATCATTTATTTTTTTCAAACAAAATATGGTCATTATGAAGAAGCAAAATTAAATCAAAATCCTAACCACAGCATTTTTAAACTACTCCAGTAGCTAACTCTGTTTTTATATACTATGTGCATAGACATGTAAATAGGGAGAATAGAATAGAATAGAATAGAATAGAATAGAATAGAATAGAATAGAATAGAATAACAGAGTTGGAAGGGACCTTGGAGGTCTTCTAGTCTAGCCTCTCTGTGAATATTAAAATAGTTTTAGAGATTTATCCAGATTTTTTTTATTTGCTTATTTTTGCCTAATGCATTCCTTATTAAGTCAACATTCAGAGGTTTTTTTGGCCTTCAAAGTACCATCTGGACCTTTTAATTAGTCTCTAGATCAGGGAACATAGCATTTTCCAAACCCAAGTTTAATTTTGTCTTTTATTTAATTTAAATTAGTTTTTTTTATCTTTTCTACATTTTGATTATTATGTATGCCACCCTAAATCACTTTCTAGAACATAGCTATATGAATGTGTTTAAATAGCTAAAAACAGTTACCTAAAATATTCTGACAGGCTTTTGGATATGCAGTGTTGTAAGGAATATCCTTCTGGGTTCGGTTCCAAGTGGGGGAAAAGACACTGGAAGCATGGTGACTGCTTGGAAAGATGGTTTAATGGAGGACAGCAGGACCACATGGTCTGAGGTCCTGGGGAAAAGGGGGATCACATGCCTCAAAGATGTTGAAGAAGAGAAGAGGATGCTGAGAGTTCCTTGGTTTTATGCCCTCTCTTGGGCCTCCTGCTCCTGTGCAAGAAATGCACTCTGATTGGCTGTCAGACTCCCATGGGGCCATGCAGGGGCAATTCTGTAGGCTGTCCTGAGTCCAAGTTTGCTTGAGCCTTGTTGGCTGATGCAATCTTCCCAGGTGCCATGTGGTGAGATGGGTAGAGGGCTAATCCTATCTTTGTTATGTAGTATAGACTGTCCATTGATAAAGGTGGGGGGAATGAGTGATCTGGGCTCAGGCTTTGATAGTCCATTGACAAAGGTGGGGGCTACTAAGAGTGAGTCTTTTTCTGCCTAAAAGCATGTTTACCCATTTTCTTATCCAGGAATATTCTATAATATTCTGCCTTTTTAATATTTCCTAAAATATTTTATTCCTCTAGGAGGGGGGAAGGTGCTAACTTCCTACAGCAGTATGCAAACATGCTTATCTGAATGCATGAAAAGAAACATACACAGGCAAACAACTTTACCACTGGATACAAACATATAGAGACATAGATACAATCAGCCACCATGGTACTTACAGACTATATTTCTCAAGCTTCATTCAGATACCCTAATATAGCCTAACCTAAAAACTACCAGTAATAAAGAATAAGGGAACTAAGCCATGATTCTTCCTTTCCTTGCCAGCAGGGAGAAGAAAATTGTCATCCCTTTTCTTTTCTACGGGAAAACAGTTATTAATATTTAGGCTTATGGCATTTAGGCTTACATCATTCAGGCTTATACAACACCCTATAGTGCTTATAGCACTCTCTGGGTGGTTTACAAGTCAGAAGCATTATTCGTATATTGCCCCAATAATCTGGGCCATCATTTTAGCAATCTCAGAAGGATGGAAGGCTGAGTCAACCTTGAGCTCTTGTCAGGATCAAACACCAGGTTGTGGGCAGAGTTTTGCCTGAAATGCTGCCTTTTAACTGCTGTAAACCAAGACTCCTGGTTTTATTACCCAAAACCTGACATTCATTGGTTCTTCTAGCTACCTAGGTGTAGACAAGAGAATGGGACACTAGTGGTTTTAAAATATATGTTCAGGTTACTGGAATATCATCTGATCTTTAAAAAATATGGACAAATGTAATAATTTGTATGTACTTCAGTGGCTGTAGCATGCCCAAAGGAAGTTTGAGCAGGCAAAGCAATGAGGCTGGAATATTCCTGTTTCACTACAATGTAGCATTCCTGGGCCAGGTCCTCCTGAATAGAAGTTCATTTCGGGATCAATATTCTGGAAAAGACTGAGTAAATAAGAGTAAGAGTAAATAAAAAATTGTTCAAGAATAATTGCTACTCCTAAGTTTGAAGTAATCATTTGCTGCTTGATTCCCATCTTTAGAGCTCATACTACAATTGAGGAGGGGAGAAACACATGGTAAATGTTTGGCCCTCAAACTACTTATCATTCAGAGAGGAAGACATGAAAATATATTAGCATTGTCAGAGGGTGTGTAAGAATAGAAGGCTAGAAAAAAGTAGCTGAGGCTGCTGCCGGCAGTTGTAATTAACTGTACAATCAGTATTTCCGCAGACACCCTTTGGTGACAAGATGTGGAGGTAATACCTATCTGTTTTGTAGGCTAAGAAATGTTTTGGATTGAGCAATAGAGATTGAAGAGAAATAGGGAAAAATTGCTTCTATTACACTATCTCCAAGTGAACTATTTTAATGTCTAATAAGAGTATCAACTTTTAAGGCAAAATATTGGGTATAGCATTCAAGATGCTAATAGTATAATTATCAAAATATCCCTAAAAGCAAAATATTTTGAACAACTTTCTAGTAAGAAGCAAAATACCCATGTTTAAAACATCAGAGCAAGATTTTAGCAGACTGGTAGGCAGTACCAGCTCAAGGGTCTATCACCTCTAATCCCACATTGACTCAAGGTGCCACCTCCTGGTGATCATTTTTAGAATGATTCATAAGGAAGGGTGGTATTGATGCCCCATAAACTTTGGTGCCCTAAGCCAGTGCCTATTCAGTCTTTACCTAAAGTCAGCCCGGTTGGTGTATTTGACACAATTCAAAACAACAACAATCTCCTTTCTGCAGATACAAAAGACACAAAGGATTAAATTTATTGGATTACTAATTGTCAAAAGGGGTTAAGAAAGGAATATTACAACACAAATTGAGAAAAATCAAAATCAAGAAAGGGAATCCTGCACTTCTATTGTATGAAAAACATACTCTTAATAAGTTGCTCATTTAAGTGCAGTTTGAGCTCTTTCCTTTCCTTCTTTCCTTCTTTCCTTTCCTTTCCTTTCCTTTCACATAATTAACATGCAGTCAGTTCAGTGTCCTCTTTGACATTTGAACATAAATTTTGGGAAACTTCTACTAAGCAATTAAAATGTTAAACTCCTGGGAATTTTTGGATTATATATCTTGCTAGCCTAAGACTCAGCAATTCTGGAGGTTGATATGTTCAAGGAGAGGCTAAGCAACCATTTGGGGGGCAATACTTTAAGTAATTTCTGCATTGTGAAGGGGGAGTTGAGTTTTGACACATTCGAGCCTATAATTCTGTGTCAAACATGGATATCAGTGTCTATAACAATAGGATATTTTTACCATACCTCTTTTATTCTGAAGGTTTGTCACATTTGTCTTATTATCATGGACCATAGAAAACAGTTCTGTTTCTGACAGAGAACGTAGTAAATTTTATCTGGCAAGCATAAATGATGAGCATATTAACATAGAGAGACCAGTGTGAAATATAGCCCATGCAATTTTATACTTTAAATAGTAACACAAGTCCCTCTTCGATATCATCTATTTTCCCCAACTCACTTTTCAGCCATAAATTGTCTAATTCAAACAGAGGGGTAAGTCAAAGCATATTATAAAGCCATGCACAGCATTTCAGGTCATATTAGTCTAGATGATAGTGCCAACCAGATCTTTTTACCTGAAGGAAAAATAATCTACATTTGCTTTTGCCTGTATTATGAAAGTTTCTTCTGAATTAAAGAATAGAAGAAAATAGGTCTGACTGGTGACCTTTATTTAAACATTAAGGAGATTGTCATCAAAAAGTGCCCAGGAACAACAACAGGTTACAAAATATCCTTTCCAATAAGTCATGCAAATATTCATCCATATTTATCAGAGCCCATCCCTTATAAATTCTAGACAATTATAAAAATAGAAGAGTGTTTACAGTGGTTTCAACAGCTCACACAGCTACAATGCAACTAAAATTTAATCTCATTTTTTACTTTTCTGAAAATTTACAATTACAATCTTTCATCCTGATTTTAAACCATCTTTCTTGTTCCATTGCAAGGGCTAATGGTGCCACGTCCATGTTCACGTATAATAAAAGAGAGGCCTTTTGAATTATTTCTCAGGGAAACCTGCTGCCTTGTCACCAGTTCATTGAACCATGTACTAGATTAATTTGACTTACACTTACGGTCAGCTATTTGTCAAAAAGCAGATATGGAAGGGAGCTTTATATTCCATTCCCTTTGACTTATGGCTAACTTTTTGACATGTGCACCTCCAGAGAAATACGTACCCATTTTCCATCACTTCATTGATGCTTGTTCACCATCTGTTACTACAGCAAAGGGAGTTCCGAATCACTTCTGTATGTTTATGTTTTGTTATGTTGGGCACTAGAAAATAAATAGTGTTCAAATGATCTAACTGAACAAAATTTTTCTTTGGCCCCTGTGCTTTTTCTCTTTCTGAAACATACTTGTAATGCCAGAAATCAAGGTTCCAAATAAAAACAATAATGTAATCAAGAAACAACAAATTATTTTGTGAATATACTCTCACAAGGCTAATTAACAAACATATTTATGGAATTTACTATCACAATTATGACAAATTTGAAAGAGGCAGTTGTCTGCCTCTTCTTTAACACACCATCACTGGATCCAGCAAATCTGGACAAGGTTTCTTCAGTCTCCAACCTTCCTTTTTTTCCTTATACATTAATCCTGAGAACCTCCTCTATGATTATTAAAAATAAATGAAAAATGGAAATAGATATGTAAGGCCAAATATTAGGTATATATTACAGTTTAAAAAACACTCTCCAATTTTCCCACAAATTCAGTCCCACTCACAAAATACTGTAGTCTACTTTATTCTCTTCCAAATGTTAATTGTGACTCTTGACTAACAAAAATTTACCCATTCCAGTTTTTTAATATGATTTTTAGCATTTCAGAGCTGTAAATGCCATATTTTTTCCAGAGCTTACATTCTTCTAGGTTTGTAGAGATTCTCCATCATCCAGGTCATGATTGTCCCAAAAGTGCTTTTTCAGGAGGCAACTGGACTTTCATGTTTTTTTTCTTTTGAAGACATTTCGCTTCTCATACAAGAAGCTTCTTCAGCTCGGACAGGATACTGAGAAATGAAAGGATTTATATTCCTGAAGGAGCTGAAGAAGCTTCTTGGATGAGAAGCGAAACATCTTCAAAAGAAAAAAACAAGAAAGTCCTGTTGCCTCCTGAAAAAGCACCTTTGGGACAATCATGACCTGGATGACTGAGAATCTCTTCAGACTTTTAGGTATACAATTTGGGATGAACACCCTTGGAATGGTGTTGGAGTAGGAGTGAATTTCCAGAGAAAAAAATGCAGACTACAGGAACCAGGAGCACTACTCAGGTGACCCTAAGGACACAGATAAACCTCCAAGTGCTTCAACAAACCTCTAAAATGATGCAAATTACCAGCTGTCTGCAAGGAATATAAATCCTTCCATTCCCCACTATCCTGTCATAGCTGAAAAAGCTTCTTGGATGAGAAGCAAAACGTCTTCTAAAGAAAAAGCAAGAAAGTCCAGTTGCCTCCCGAAAAAGCACCTTTGGGACAATTCTTCTAGGTTGTAGCCAAGGACAAACTCCATCATATGCTGGAAGAGCATCTGGTGCTTCAGAAGATAGAAAAATAGAAAGATCCAAGTCATGGATGACAAACTTGATTTCATTGAGGGCTGCATCAGGGTTGTGTTTGACCTCTGGGAGCCGGAGGGCGGCATGGCCAGGATGGGTGTGGTCAGGGTGGGTGTGACCAGGGTGGGCATGGCCAGCTCGACATCACTCATTGAGGCTCTGTTTTCGGCCACAATAGCCTCCTGCAGCCCTCTGCCAGAGATAATGGAGTCCGGGGGAGACGACGTGTGGCCTCCGCGAGCTCTGTTTTCACTGGCAGAGGCACCGTGGCTGGTCCTTCACTGTTTCCAGGGCGGCCCCATAGGCCAGATCTTAGCACTCTGCAGGCCGGATCCAGACCCCGGGCCTTGAGTTTGACACCCCTGATCCAAGTCTTTCCATATTCCTGTCCTATTCCACTTTAGCAATATGTGAGAGTATATAGCTTCCTGGTAGATTCTTGTTAACTTCTTTTCTAAGCACCATTCTCCAGTTCAGGCAATGCTACGAAGGAAGATATATGCGTTCTACATATTGCGAGTCTGAAAAAAGCAGTTGTCTGGCCACCATACAACATTTCACTATGCATACTACTCAGAGCATATATATATATAGGACAGACATCTGGGACAGTTAAGAGATAATGAAGGCAAAGAGTGAGAGCTTGGCTGGCTCACTGTCCATCCTGACTGGCAGATTCCACAGAATTAATCACAAGACAATCCTGTATAAAACACAGTTACTTCATTGCTACTAAAAAATCCCAACAGTTGAAGATACAAAATCAGAAAGATCTCCCTCCCACTCCCAAGAAATAATGGAGCTAAGATTACTAATAAGTTCAACTATATACGAGGGTGAATCAAAAAGTAATGCCATTGTCTTTATTTCAGGTGAAGTTTTTGATAAAAATACCTGAAATTTTTCCCAGTTATAAATGATTATATCATTTACGTTCTGAAATATTTTGTTTCTTACTTTTCAGATTTGAAGACTCGCAAGGAAAATTCAAAATGGTTGCCTCCTTAGAGTTGCGTCAGAAACAAAAAGTAATGATTGAATTCCTTGTTGCTGAGGGGAAAATCCTGTGAACATTCACAGACGATTACAAAATGTGTTTGGGGACAATATTTTAGATTATAGCCCCATGAAAGAGGGTCTGAGAGGCAAACATTATTCCAGTGACGAGGAAGTGAAAACTGCAGAGAAGAAGTGGCTCAAAGAACAATCAACAAAATTTTACGAGGCAGGGATACATGCTCTCATTCGAAGGTGGAACATTGCTATTGAGAGAAACGGTGACTATGTTGAGAAGTAGGGATGTGATCCACAGAGGACCAGCTTCATTTTGATGTATGCTACATGTTCCTGTGTTGGTAATTATACCTGTCCTAAAGAAAATGGCATTACTTTTTGACTCACCCTCAACAAGTTCTAGTAATGATTATATAGGGTAAAAATTCAACTTTCTAAAATGAGGATATTCTAGATTGTTTCATGTGATACACGCTACATGATACAACTTCTTTTTCTTCCTGAGTCCAAAATGCATTATGCCTTTCAGTTAAAAATTGGAATGGTAGCATGTGTTTGTCTCAACTATTAAGTCATCCATATGGAAATTTGCACAGTGGATCATTAAATCAGTTATATTCAATCAATCATTTCCACTAAAGCTAAGTGGGCCTGAAATCTTTGTCACTCCTAATCCCATACCCAAAAATACATCTCAGTGTGCGAGACATATACACCAGCTCTGTCTTTCTCTAAGTTGCTGTTGTCCCTTCCTTCATGCCAAGCAGTAAATATAAACTATGCATGCTTAAAAACACATGGGTGTTACTTTTTTCCTACAAGTGGCTTGTTAACTTATTGTAAATCAATACAATCTTTCCTTGCCATTGAGAAGTACATGCCAGTTCTACCTACTAAGGATTGTTCTTGACCACTTTGCAAACAGGAAGACTTGGGGTGGGGGGGCCAAGAGGAAGTAAATTATATTTGTTTTGGCCTAATTTGTATGTGTGTAGAGGAGGAGGGTTAATAAAACTTAATACTGAGGGGAAACTAATTTATTTTTATTTGTTCCTAAACCCAAATTAGCATTTCTCTCTCTCTCTTGCTCTCCCTCTTCAGTGAACGGGTAAAAGCTAACTAGTCCTGGTGCTGCATTTCAAGTCTTGTAACAATTATTCAAATGTTAATGTGCCTCTTAATATGTAGCAAATCCTTTCCTTTTATTATGCCTTCAGTCTCTTCCCCTGATATTTCCATAGATCACATATTTTTCAGTAGTGGTTTACTGCTTTTCAAGATGCTATCATAAAAATTCAGAAGGCTGTCTAAAACTGTATTTTACAAGAAGAATTTATTTCAGCAACTCAACAGTAAATTTGCCTTTTGCTTTGTCCACTGGCTTTGCATCTTTGAGAAATTTTCTCTACATTTACACTCTGAGATGCAAGTGATAACAAGGAGGAAGAATTGCTTACTCAGAAGTAATTCTTCCATAGCTTTCTCAGCATTTTTAAAAGAATGATGTGAGAATTATAAGCCAAGTGAGAATTTTATTATTTCCCATTTTTAACCTTCACATCTATGGTGTCCAAAGAAGGATTCAAGAATAGAATTAGATTTGATGGCCCTTCCCCACTATTCACCTTTTAATTAATTCTTTCCTTGTTTTTAATCTGGCTATTCTTACTGTATTTTTATAGCAATAGCACTTAGATTTATATACCACTTCGTAGTGCTTTTGCAGCCCTCTCAAAGTGGTTTACAGAGTCAGCATATTGCCCTCAACAATCTGGGTCCTCATTTTATCCACCTTGGAAGGATGGAAGGCTGAGTCAACCTTGAGCTGGTGAGATTTGAACTGCTGAACTGCAGCTAGCAGTCAGCTAAAGTAGCCTGCAGTACTGCACTCTAACCACTGAGCCACCTCGGCTCTTTTATATGGTTTTTAGGCTTTAATGTTTTAATTGTACATTACCCAGTGGTCCCCTGTGCATGAGATGGGTGATAACCCTTGGAGTAATTACCTCCAGTCTAAGAATCATTGCCCTACAATTAAGAATATACTATGTAAAACAGGGTAGTCTGCTTTCACCTTGAGGCATGGGGCAGAAATCATATTGGCTACTTTTATAGATGGCCTATGGGAACACCTTAAACCTCTGCAGCCTTTAATATTATCTATCATTTTATTTAGAAGAGCCGAGGTGGCGCAGTGGTTAGAGGCAGTACTGCAGGCCACTTTAACTGACTGTGATCTGCCGGTCAGCAGTTCAAATCTCACCGGCTCAAGGTTGACTCAGCCTTCCATCCTTCCGAGGTAGGTAAAATGAGGACCCAGATTGTTGGGGGCAATGTAAATATACATTGCTTACTAGTGTAAACCGCTTAGAGAGTGTTTGCACTGTGAGGTGGTATATAAATCTCACAAATAAATAAATAATAAATAAATTTACTTATTTGTATTTATTTGTATCCTGCCTTTATTATTTTTCAAACAACTCAAGGCAGCAAGCATATGCAACGTTCCTCTTCCTCTTTTCCCTACAACAACCCTTCTAGGTGGGAAGGGATGAGAGAGAAAGAATGACTGGCCCAAACTCACCCAGATGTCTTTCATGACAGAGGCAGAACTTGAACTCACGCTTTCTAACCTGGTGCCTTAACCACTAGATTAAACTGATTCTCTAAATGCTATGTGTATGCATCATGCAAAAGTTAGGAAATGAAGACCTTGTTTTAAAGTAGTATTATTCCTCCCTGAGTGGGCCTGTCGAGCTGAGTCGGAAGGTCAAGCCAACAAATTTATTTGGTTGGCAGGCAGGCAGTCTCAATTCAGTATTTCAAAGTATGTCCATGTAGTTTTCTTGGTAACAATATAGGTATATGTTGTTTGCCATTGCCGCCTCCTTCTCTGATACTTTTTAGTTTCTCAGTTTGGCCTATAGTTCCAGGATTTCCTGATATGAGGCACAAGATCAACTATGTTTGCCTAAGTGAGGATAAGAAGTATAGTTTTCCACTAAAATGGCATTTACTTGATTGATAAAATTGGTTTGCTGTCAAAAAGTAACAAAAAGAGGGAATGCTCTTTTTTTTTTTGCCAGTATGATCACAGTTTAACAACCCAATTTTTTAATGTGGCTAACATTTTCCAGATGATTTATTTAGAGGAATTTAGTAAACATAAGCAAGATGAATATCCTTTGTTTAGCTCCTAACTGTACTGTTTCATTTTTCTTTCTTCTATTGTAGTACTTTGGTGTATACATTTTCCCTAAAACAAAGGCATTTTTCTCCAGCTACCTACTACTCTACCTCCACTTACTTGTTTGTACATAGGAAGCAGTGAAAGAAAAAAGCATGCTGCCTGCCTGTCTCAGCCAGTCACATCCAAATGCAATTGATTGAAGGCCTGCTTAGCTTTTTTGAAATCAAACAGGTGCTGCCACTTACTGTGATCATCAACATCATCATCCATACTGAAAGCCTGGATCTTATAGAGAGCCAAATCCTGGCCTGGAGGCAGAGAACAGGAAAGAGACAATTTTCTGGGCCAAGGATGCTGGGAATATGGGGAGGCAAACCTGCCCATATTCCTTTAAAACTACACTTTGTCTTGTTAGTCTTAATTAATTAATTGAGTAGCCCAGTTTTGATGCATCCCATTGTATGGCTGGTTTCTATTTTAGCACCAGCAGCTGAAAATGGAATTATAATATCCACAATTTAGATGGAGAGACAGGCATTGGTCCTGTTCGCTTCTAGTGGCAGCAACCAAAAGGATAATTCAGCAAACTGCAGGGTCAGAGCTAACCTTTTTTTAAACTTTAAGAAGCAACTGAGATAGTATAACTATTTTGCATTCCTGGTTGGACAGAACATTCATATTGTAATCATGCCATCAACTCTCTCTCTCTCTCTCTCTCTCTCTCTCTGTGTGTGTGTGTGTGTGTGTGTGTGTGTGTGTGTGTGTGTGTGTGTGTTTGTGTGTGTGTGTTTATATTGAAACACTAGCTATACTAGGCTGCAGAAAAATGGGTAAACACTAGATTACAGCAAAGAGACACTGAAAAATAAGCCCAGCCATCCGGCAAACATCTGCGTTTGTGCAATTCCACTCTGATACGCTTAAATGCAACAAAAAGAAAAGTCTGCCACTTTGAAAGTGGTTTGTTAAATACACTCTTTATGGGATGGGGGAAATAGCCATGACAACTACCAAATCACTTCTACGGTGTCATGGCCAGCAGCTCTTCTTTTTACATGCTTGAATGCCACCCTTCTCTCTTTTCACATGCTAGTCAAAAGGCAACTGCTGTCCCAATCCAAGACATTTCGGCATCATTTTTCTTCCAGGGCAGGCAGAATGTGCCTGAAATAAAAAGAGGATATGCAGTGGAAAATGGGATAAGTAATAACTCCCTTACTGTTGAACTTTGTTTCTGGTTGTGTGAATCATGGGCAGTATCCATTGATGGAAGTGAAGATGAGAAAATTACATATACAGGTTTACAAGAAATACAATGAATCACACAGTTAATCTGTTCTAGGCATATGGTTTAAAATGACACAAAACATTTTAAAAAAAGATGTGGGAGGTGAGAAAGCAGTTTGAATTATTAATCTGAGTAAACACACCTTTTTTTCCAGTGTACACAGAAATAAAGGCAGTTAATCACCTCTTCATGTTTTGAAAGTAGGCAATTTAAAAAAAAAACATAAACCATCAGCATTCAAATGTCATTATTTTGTTATTTGATATTGTTTTGCATATTGCTTTCTCTCATTATTTTTTCATGACATAAGCACCTAACTGCAAAGCATATTTCTGCCAAATCATTCTTTAATATTGATTGGATAAGTAAATCAATATTAAAAATATGGAAAAACAAATTCACCATCTTGCTAAACTATGTGAAACATGTTCTCCATTTTATCAAAGATATCTTATTCTTTCAACCTCTCTCATTCTCTAAAAAGCAGAAATCATGGACAGAAGAATAGTTGATGATTACAGGAATACAATGCAGAGATAGGCATGATGAAGCACTATTTTGCCAGAAGTAATTAGTGTTGTGTATTTGAAAGATGTATATTGCCAGTCATGGATCTGTGATTACTTTTAGGTAGACTAATGAAAGCTCCATGCTTATCCATATTCCAGTTCATTTCTATTCTCTTCTACCCTACCTTATCAGTAGCAGGATTAACATGAGTAATAGAGCTATGTGCATATTTACAGATTGTAATTAAGTGTGGGTGAAAAATGAAAAAAGTGTCTTAAGAATATTTTATTGAAGCCTATAAAGCCTTCTCTTCAGGCTTATTTTTGAAATAATAGCAGAATAAATTTAAAGTCCATGCCGTGAGTGGAATATAATTTATTCCTGGGAATCCTTGAGAAGTCAGATAAGTTACTTCAGTTTTGCACTGTCTGCTTGCTCATGAACTATTAACAATGCTTATGAACCTCATTTCTAAGATCTCTGCAGGCTGGTTTGCAGAAGAAATTGAAAGGTATTCTAAAATATTTTATAATAGTTCACATCTTGCTTTCCGCAAATTTTAGCGTTTATGATATATGTTTCAATTATAGTATACAGGATTATGCACTGAAAGAGACCAAATGACCAAACAAACAACTAATCCAGGTTTCTGCCATTGCATTGAGATTAGATTATGCCTAGATCAGTGGTGGTTGCTACCGGTTCGCACAGGTTCAGGCGAACTGGTAGCAGTGGTGGCGGGAGGCTCCGTCCACCTGCCAGACATCATCAAAAATGCTCTGCGCATGCACAGAAGTGTTGCACATGCACAAAGTGTGTGTGTGTGTGCACTCCCGTTCTCGAACCAGTAGCAAAGGTAAGAGAAATCCACTACTGGCCTAGATGATGATAGATAGATAGATAGATAGATAGATAGATAGATAGATAGATAGATAGATAGATAGATAGATAGATAGATAGATAGATAGATAGATAGATAGATAGATGAGAGAGAGAGAGAGAGATGAAAGAGAGATGAGAGAGAAAAAGGGAGAAGAGGGTGAAAAGAGAGAGAGAGAGAGACATAAAGAGAGAGAGAGAGGGAGGGAGGGAGGGAGAGAGAGAGAGAGAGAGAGAGAGAGAGAGAGAGAGAGAGAGAGAGAGAGAGAGAGAGAGAGAGAGAGAGAGAGAGAGAGAGAGAGAGATCACAAAAATAATTTAATGATATCTGAGATTCAGAATACCGCAAGCATATGTTGGGTGCTCTCCAGAAACAGCCTTCCCTAACAGATAAGTCAAGTTTGCCAACTGGTTAATTATGCCATATTTTAAGCATATATTTGAAGTGCAGAAATGCTACTGGATCAAAATAAACCATTCATAATTGTGTTTTTAGTTATGGAGTAGCTATTAAAGGCAGACAAAGCAATTTACATACTGTATATCCGTATCGGTTTTATATGCTTTAAATCATAAGTCCAGTTTCTACAACAGTTGGCATGAATATAGTATGCATTTCAATAAACAACCTATCCAATCAGTACATTACAACTTTCTCTAATCTATGCATTTTGCAAGCCATTCTTGAGCCAAGAATTCTATCACAAATTTAGATAATTGCTGAAAGAATTAAAAGAGTATAAGTATGTAATTACTGAAGAAATTATATGATATGACAACAATATTCATATACTGGAAGAGTTGCCAAGAAAAAAAAAGTTCTATACTGTTCCAGAGGGGGTAAATTGATATAATATCTAGACAACATATACTGGACAACCGATTTTAAATGCCTAGGACAGAGCTGTCATGAAAAAAAGAGTTTATCCAAGAGACCAACAACATAAAGGGCCCAGTTGCTTTGTGTTGCTGATATTTTCGTATTAGAGACTGGACTATCCCTGGGATATTTTGGCTCTAAAATTCCTGCATGAAGCAAGGTTTATAAGCTTACTTCCAATTCTATGATTCTGTGCTGATGATGTCCAACAGTTGAATCAACATCAATACCTGATGATTACACCAATGAAGTTTGCTTAACAGCATTATAAAAATAGTTTGCTCTTGTGAGAAGTTTTTGAACTTCACAGTTTGCAAAAACTTATGTAATTTCCAAGGTCCCCAAGTGCTAATCAGAGTTGACTTTTTCAAAGTTGAGTAAGTAAAATTCATGCTGTTTCCACTACACGTTCATTTTAAAACTTCATTGAAATAACTTGACTGGCATCATCACTTTTTGGATCCTTGAGAAAATAGACAGGAAGAGTACTTTGTGCCAAAGTCTCTAACTTACTAAACCCAAAAGCTTTTCTCTACATTTAGGAGAATTTTTGAAATTATTAAATTGCTTCACTCTGTGATGCCAGGGGGGGAGAAATTTTTTTTGTATTAAAATTTTCATCAGACCTCAGGATTTGCTAATTTGAAATAGATCAGTATTTTATTGAATTGATAAAAAATACATCTAGTCCGGAAGTGAACACAGTTTAGTCTTCTTTGGCCGTCAATCACTGCAGCACATTCTCTACTTTTCCAAATACATCTTCATTCGTTTATAAAGTATTATAAAATGCAAAATACAAAAGCAAATAAGAGGATAGTGAAGGGGAAGGGAAAAGGTGAAAGAAAAGTGAGGAAGGGTATGGAAAGAAAAAGAAACATTGACTCCCAACTCTCTGTTACAGTAGAATAAGGCATTAACAACAAATCACCACTTTTTGTTTTATCATAATAGTATAGCACATTCTCTACTTTTCAACTTGCATTGTAAAGAGAATTGTGTAAAGAGGGCAGCCAGAAGATTGCAGATGGGGGAATTGGGATTTACCTACATATAGAAAAACAAAAAGGAAGAATATGCTTTGACTGCATGAAGTGAAAGTCCACAATGTCCCCAACTGTATCCTAATGAAAGTGAAAGATAAATGCCAATAGGGATTTAAATATGCATGCCCTCAAGGCAAAAACATAGTAAATATCCAGTGCATATATCAACAACCTGTTTGTTTTAATGGGAATTACACCAATGCTTTCGAAGGGTTAGAAAATAGAGTAAACCTGTTTTATTAAGTTTAATTCTGGAAATGATTGATGATAACCAAACTGTGCTGATGAAAGCTGAAACAATGGTCAATAAATGAATAACTTCTCTTATAATAAGATGGCCATTCTGTGGACTTTTAAATGCTAAGTTCAAACTGCTAAAATTCTATACTGTTGACCATGCTGGCTAAGCTGTAGGTCAGCAATAGCTGAGGAATAGTGACAAAATTAATTTGTATGGCCATATTACACTCTCTAAGCCCATGTATGCTGACACATATTTGGCATCAGGGATGAAATTTCCCTTTGGTTCTAAGTTATACAAGTCCATGGGAATATTCACAACATTAGGCACTTTCATGCCTACTTTAAACCCTACATGAATATGGATTTCATCAGATGTATACATATCATGGACTAGGGGTGACATGACAGCAGTGTTCCAATATCTCAGGGGTTGCCAGAAAGAAGAGGGAGTCAAGCTATTCTCCAAAGCACCTGAAGCAATGGGTAGAAACTAATCAAGCAGAGAAAAAACCTAGAACTAAGGAGAAATTTCCTGACAGTTAGAACAATTAATCGGTGGAACAACTTGCTCCAAAAGTTGTGAATATTCCAACACCGGAAGTTTTTAAGAAGAGATTGGACAATCATTTGTCCGAAATGGTATAGGGTTTCCTGCCTGAACAGGGAGTTGGACTAGAAGACCTCCAAGGTCCCTTCCAACTCTGTTATTCCATTCCATTCCCTATCTGAAAGATTATAATATTTTTATACTCCACAATAATGTTAACTTCAAAGGAATTGGTCATATAATTGGGTGATATGAGCCTGACACTCTGTTGGAAGTCTGGTTCCTTGTTCATTTATTTTATTTATCCATTCATTTCTAAATATTTAAAGTCCAAAATGTTATTCATGGTTGTAAAAATATCAGTTGTCAATAAAATGTTAAAGAAATAAAACATGAAACATCACCAGAATGAAACTGAGAAGCAATACATAAAATTGTATATCTTTCCTCCTGTTCCAGCTCATAAAAGAGTCCTGTCATTTGGAAAGGTGCTACAATTTATAAGAAGTGACACACAGCCATTTTGAATAAAAATGTCAGTTCTACTGCCATTCCCCCAAATACAACTGATACTTATCATGGCCATGACAAGATGCTCAGAATCCTTTTTCATAGTGCTTTATTGAGATTGTCCACTAAAACATGTCTACAGCAAAGAACAATGGATAAAGATAGAGGCTGAAGTATTGGTTGACTGATAGAGCTAGCAACTCACTTAATTGCTGAGAAAACAATTCCTCACATAAAGAGGAAAATCTTTAGAAGTTCAGCTGGACTTTACCGGTTGATCTGGTATTTCCAATCCCAATGCATCTGCCACTGAAGAGCAAAACAAAACAAGCCAACAATTGCAATCACTTTGATACAAAAGCTAGAGTATCTACGTTGCAGTAATTTTAAACCAAATGCTCATATTTCAAATTACCATACATACATGCCTTAGTTTTTTTTTTGTTTATTAAAAAAATTAAGCTGTTCAATAATCAAAGCTCACCAAGAGATTTACCATAAAATACTTAACATTGCAATTCAAATACAAGCATTTACTATAAATTCAAGTAAAATGACAGAGGGAAAAAGTAACACAAGCCTGGCAGCAGCATCCAAATTTAGAACAGTATAAATTAAAATACAATTAAAAACCCTAGAAAAATAGGCTCACAAAAATGTAGCTGTTGTGGCCCCCAGACAAGCCTTGGCTGGAAGGGAATTTCATAAATGACACAGAAAAATCCCCATGATAATCTGGAGAGTAGGGAAATTGAGAGTGCTCTGCTGGTTGGAAACTATCTTTCACAACTGGGGAGACCCAAGGGCAAGATATTTAAGTGCATAATTAAATTTGCAGTATGTCTCCATACTTTGCTTTGCTCAACAGCAAGAAAGCAAAGGTCACAGCATGTTTGGAGGAAAAATGTTTCTTCCATTCTTCTCAGTCATGACTTCTCCTGACCAATAATTTCTTATGAATGTCCCTTAAAGCTGAAAAACATCCATTTTTTATATCTATATGTAAATACACACACACACAGAGAGAGAGAGAGAGAGAGAGAGAGAGAGAGAGAGAGAGAGAGAGAGAGAGAGAGAGAGAGAGAGAGAGAGAGAGATTAATAACTCTAGGAACACTTATTAACACAGCTAATAAGACAACTATTCAACCAGTACATCTTCACCTCAAATAAATAGTAATTTAACAGTTTTTTAAAAACCCAAAATTTAAACCCATCTTATAAATCATGACCTTGATCTAATTTGGTTTTGATGATGATAATGGGAAAAAACAAAAATATATTTGCATATTACTTACATAATATGCATCTTTTTTATCAATAGATAGTTTTCATTAAAAGTAATGCCAAATCAGGATAATTAGGACAAGAGAGAGACACAGAGTCAGAGAGAGAGAAAGTGTGTGTGTGTGTGTGTGTGTGTGTGTGTGTGTGTGTGTGTGTGTGTGTGTGACAGAGAGAGAGAGAGAGAGAGAGAGAGAGAGACAGAGAGAGAGAGAGAGAGAGAGAGAGAGAGAGAGAGAGAGAGAGAGAGAGAGACTGGTTTTGCACTTACAGTTGTTATGACAAACAAATGTTTTTCATTTGTTGAAAGACAGGTAAGATAATAATGAAACTCATGTACACAGATACTACTGGTAAAGGGCAACTATAATTATATAGATGAAAATGAGTTTTAGTTGCTTTATACAGGAGATACGGTATGCAACTGATAATAACCTTATCAGGCTTTCCATATTGTTTTCAGCATCAGACTGGCTGTTGTCTTGTTTGCCTGCCAAAGAATTTCACACACCAATAAGTTATGTCTATTTAAGGGGGGAGGGGGTTAGGGGGTGTCATGCCATTTTTCCTGCTCAATAGGTTAGGGTTAAAGTTAGGGTTACTGATCCTGCAAATGATTGAACTTGTGCTGTTATTACACAGATACCTCACCAATCTGTTGGAGGCAACAAATTTACCTAACCTTAATCCTAACTATCAAAATGCATATTGTCAGATAAAAGGGACATTGGTACTCACCTGTGAGATGTCCTTTCTCGTAGGGTGGAGCTAGCCTCCAAGAATGGGTTAAATCTGCCCTCTAGCCAATAGGACCGAGTCTTAAAAAAGGTATAAATAGTGCCCTTGTAGATTGGCACCCCCTCTTTTAATCGAGGGACAAAACAGACTCAATGTGCTTTTCCAAACCAACCAGACAATTTATTAACTATTTACAGAGAAAACAAGCAGAGAAGATATGAACTATGTATAGGAGGGAACATATCCCTGATCAGATAGCAATAACGATGTACAGAACAATGATGCGAGCGTGCCCAGCCAGACCCCAATGAGGGAGGGACTTGGAGGCTAGCTCCACCCTACGAGAAAGGACATCTCACAGGTGAGTACCAATGTCCCTTCTCCATAGTGGGTGGAGCTAGCCTCCAAGAATGGGACATACCAAAGCATGACGTCCCTAGGGCGGGCTCAACCGTTGTGGCTGATAAGGTCGCTCGCTGGAAGTACTTGACCCAACACCCGCATGCCAAAATCCGCCTCTTCAGAGGCATAAATGTCCAACTTGTAATGCCGGACAAAGGGTGTCAGGGAGAGACAAAACCGCACCATCACACTGTCAGGGAGAACCAGCCACTGGATCCACCGTGATGGGGAAACCGTAAGGTCGATAGGTCTCGGACCACCGAATCGTCATCAGAGATTACCCACTAGAACCTAACAGCGGGGCGACAATGTCCACCAAGGATCATCAGGGCTCCCCAGAGATCGAAGAGATGATTATGGGCCGATCTCAGGCGGAATACCAGGGAGCTACAGGGGGATACAGATGACATGACTCCTGGGTACGGTATGATGAAAAGGTAGATACTGCAAGGAGTGACATGAGAGTACCGGCAAGGAGCCGCCAAATTGCGGCGGAGCGAATGGAAGGCGGGGCGGACGCCCCCCCCCCGTGGCGAATCATCAGCTGATGGACAATGCGACAGGGAACTGGTCACCAACATACCCTATACGGGCAAGGCCAGGATGGCTCCTGGATGGAGTGGGCTCCCGGATAGAGATTGGTGAGCTGCCTCCCTAGTACTGGGGAAGACGCAAATCGTCAGTCCTTGAATATAAGGCAGCAGGGCCTTAAGAATTATGACAAGAGAGTCACGATGAACAATATACTGGAATTGAACGGGGAGGCCCGTTAATGCGCCAGCAAGGGCCGACTTGCATGGGGCGGAACCCTTGGAGCAGCGAACAATGAGCAATAGAAAGATAGAGTGAAAGGTCTCAAGGAATTGAACTCAGGCAATGCCAGTGATGCAGGCATCAGGATCCCTGAGGGTCCCCTGATCAGTGTAGGAGGCTCTGCATACAGTACAGAAGGCCCCGGGAGCAATGGTCAGAGCATCGGAGCGAGGCTCACTAGGATGGACCCATGAGGCCAAACTCCATGGTGGGCCCTTTCCATGTACTCTCTCTTTTTTTATATAGATATATGTAGATATATATATATAGACAGATAGCTAGATAGATAGATATAGATATAGATACATGGCGATCCATCCTCCGACTACTGAACTGTGGCATACACCTTCACGGGAGCCACTTATCTGCCAATGAGAAGCCCGTTACGCCCAGTGGCAGCGTGATGTATGCTGTCATCCCGACTCCCTCCCTGGGAGCTGTGGTAAGAAAACCCCCTTCGGGGGTAAGATTAGGGACTTCGGAATGGAGGGGATGGAGTGGACCTGAAACGGGTAGCTGGGAGACCAATAGGGGGAGCATACGAAGAGACCTGGTTATTGTCCGGTGAGGACAGATGGAGCTGGTGTTAGAGGGGCTGCAGTCAATGAAAAGACTGACTGCGTCCCTCCGGCGTTCGTCCAAGGACAGCGTCGTGCCCTTCAGCCGGTATGCCCAATGTAAGAATGTGGACGTAAAGTGTCCCAGCTGACGGCGGCAGCCATGACAGAATTTTTTTTATTATTATTATTTATTTATTTATTTTTATTTTACCCCGGCGCAACAGTAGCTGGTATCTGCTTGTTGCAATCCGACTAGGGACGGCTTGATAGGGTTGGCCCACCCCTAAAGGCGCGCCAGACCCTAGTCCGGGCGCCACCCAGTGGTGCATGATGACCCTAGCGGATGACCGGAATACCGTCGCGACTCCAACTTGCAGAATAAGCGCCAGGAGCCACGGGACGGTAGCATCCCGGTCCAAATGTCCAGGGTCCGAGACTGCCAGAACCCGGGCGACAATGGGGTGTTCCTTGTGAGACAGAAGTCGGACTTGATGACCTGACGGGGGCATGAGAGAGGCTGGTGTGCTAACGGTCAGGTCCGGCTAGGACTGCAATCGAGTGGAGAGACTAGCAAAGGACTAAATCCAGTCGGTAAACTGTCCACCTCCTCAAAACATGGAAACTCAAACAGATCTACCTTGTTAGGCCATGTATAACCTCCAGAGCTCTCTAGTCCTCGGCCTTTTTGTGATCCCTGTGATCACCTCATTGCAGCTTATCCTCTGTCGTACCGTGATCTGGTGACAGGTAGAGGCGACTGTGTTCACTGTCAGCATTGAAACTGCATGAGAGCCAGAGCCATGGGCCCCCAGAGCAATGCCTGTATAATGGCCCTGTGTATGATCACAGCCCTATGGGCAGGTGGAGCCTGCGTGGCTACCGAAGGTCATGGCCCGATGGCTGCGTAACCGAGGGGCCCAGCCAGGGCCGTCTTCCTACAGCATGTAGGTGTTGCCGCCCGGAAACGGTATTCTAACCTGCCGTACGGTGATTCGGAGAGCATTTGACGGGGGCTGCACCTGCAGTAACTGCTAGTTTTGGAAAAAGGGGCATAAATGCTGGCTGAGGAGACGCCGGACCATGTCTGCTGAGTGGTCTCTTGGAAGGGCACTGACTGACTGTTGGGCAATGCCTGGCTGGTGCTTGCTGAAGGGGACGGTTCCTCGGTTGTGGGTCACAGTGACACCGCCCGAGCACTTTGCTGACGTCATTCCGGCCCCGCCGTCCTCCCAGGGGTAGGCACCTGATAATGGGAAGCCCCCTTACGACTATTTCCGGGCAAAGGCCATCGGGGTCAGCAGAGAGGACCCTCCGAGGCAGGTGCAGGAATGTTAGGCTAGGAGAAATGACATGTGGAACATGGTATTGGTGAGCCCGTAACTTCTGTTGTGAGGGCATCACCGCAGAGGAAACTCTAGATCCCCTCAGGATCTCAACACGGATACCTACATTGGAAGGCCTGGTAGAATATCTGGTCGTTCACTTGGGTCAGAGACGCTGACCGCAGTGCTTCAGTGGGGGAAGAAAGAACCCCAGCCCGAGGCAGCGGCAGCTGTGTTAACAGAGGGGTTACCAATTGCCAAGGCTTGGTGTAGATGTAGTTTTCCTTAGCTGACGTGGCCCCCTTTCGCTGCTGATTGTAACTACTCAGCTTTATCAAGGGGAGGTCTGTGCAGGAGAACAGAAGAAAAACGTCGCGTTGTGGGTGGGACTCGAATTCGTGCAGGGGAATCCCTATTGGGCTGCCAAGGCCGTAGCCGTAGCCACTCTGTCAATGCGGCTGCTAGCAAGGGCGGCTGTTAGTCCCTGCAGGAGACCCCCAGCCTGGGCGATCTGGCCCTGAAAGTCCCAAGCAACTAAGCCAGAGAAGCCTGAAGGCCAGTCTAGGGGACCCTTGTGGTGTTCCGCGTTGCCTGTAGCAACGTCTGTGCGGGCCCAGGGTGCTATCTGGCCAAGCAATCTCCGAGACAGTTGCTTGTGGCGTACCGAGAATCTGATCCACTTGTAGCACTGAGGAGCGGCTGTGGGGAACGGATTTAGTGACGACGTAGTCTTACGGGGCCTGCGGCAGGGACTGCGGCTGCGCGCGGCTCTCAGCAGTCCCTTGAAGAATATGTAAGGCTGCAGCTGGGCAAAGCGCTGCTGATGACAGCCGAGCCCACCCCGCCGTCCTATCTAAACACATAAGGCAGTCACTGAAGCCAGAGCCCCAGGAGACCTAGGAGACTTGAATGCGGCTGCGCGAGGTGCCGAGGGGAGCCAATAATAGCCTCAGCTGCGGCGCTGCTCGGATAGGCGGAGCTCATGGCCGCGGCGCCGGCGCCGATCTCCCCAGGCAAATTTAAATCATGTAAGGGAAAAAAAAAAAAAAACACTGATCCTAACTGCCGGCCGGGTGCAGCAACGTCGTCCTCGTTGAGCAGAGGAGCGCCTGCAGTACGATATGTTTGCCGGTCGGCTCAGGGTGAACATGCAGCCGGCGTTCTGAGCTCTCTGGACCCCACCGAATGTGCCCTGCCACTGAATAGCCCTCCCCAAGACTGTCGAGGGCCGGGCTTATTCACATACTGCTGCTTGACATTTCTCCGCTCTGGAAGCGGAGGGTGCATAGGCCAGTCGCGGGCGGCAGCGGACATGCAGCCAGTGGGAATTACGCCCCGAATGGCCTGGGGGGAAGAAGGGAACGTTGTACATCCCCTATGTGTCATTTGTCACTGGGCCGATCGCACTGAGCCTTGTCCCCAGTTACGCTGTCTGCCGCCAGGCCCTTTATTGGGGGAGTGGGAAGTCGTGCCGAGACTCATAGGTGCAGTCGTAGAATAAACGTCCCGAACGGGCAGCAGAGGAAGTGTGTCTGCAAGGCGGTCCCTGCTAACGAGATGATCCGGATCCTCGCTGATGGAACGCTGCCACGACGGATCCGGCCCAAACGAGCAGTTTAGGAACAAGTCGCCACGTATGACTGCCAGATTGTCCCTGCTATCAGGAGCAAACCGTTAATCACCTCAGTGGGCGGCAACTGCCTTTGCGCCAAGCGCGATGGGGCGGCAGGGCCGATCGGCAGATAAGGCTACTTACAGGTATTTTCGCCAAAACCGCTCATTTTGTTTAGAAAAACTTTATTAAAGAGCGGAGAGGCATCTCGCGTGCACGCTGTCACGGCCTACGCGTCGGCACTTCTGGCAAGGGGCGGAGACACACTGCGCATGCGCAAAGGCTCCCCTTTGACAAGCCGGCAAGAGAGGACGAGGTGTTGCAGTTCGGCTCCTCAGACGATACTGGCAAGGAGCGTCGGCACCCTGGCAAGGAGCGGAGAAACACTGCGCGTGCGCAGAGGCTCCGCCTCGACAAGCCGGCAGAAGAGGATGAGCTGTTGCTGGCTGGCTCCTCAACGACGCTGGCCAATGAAATCACCGTCTCCGGGTGCCTCAAAATGGCGGCGGATGACGTCACCGGCCTCCGATCCGACAACGGTTTTTCCCGCCGAGACGCCTCACCCAGGATTGACAGGTGCAGTACGAGGCCTGACAGAATCGTTTCTGTTGGGGACGGCCGACTGCTGGAGCAAGGCCTAGCGGGGAATACCCTGCTTGGGATGGCCGAAACGTGGGGAGGGACCCAACCGGCTATGGGAGCACGGGCTCCAGCCGGAGGAGGAAAGCCGTTGGCCGCCCAAGCGCTGGGCTTCTGCGGCTTGTTGAAAGAGACACTTCTGGCTTTCCCCCTGACAATTAGTGATCGATGTTGCTGGCGGCGTAGTCGCAAGCTGTTGTCGCGAGGTGGCTGCAGTTCAATGGTTTTAGCTGTCCTGAGATTTAAATAGACAGCCAAATGCGGCTGGGCAGCCGCCCGACCCACGCTCCACCCTAGGGCTTTGACAGCTGTCACCCTGGGGAGACTTATGGAGGATAATAAACACTCACAGAAAGATGGTTGTAGAGGTTGTCACGGTGGAACTAGCCTTCAAGATAGGAAAAGCACTAATCCTTCTGGCTAAAGACCGAGATTAAAAGAGGGGGTGCCAATCTACAAGGGCACTATTTATACCTTTTTTAAGACTCGGTCCTATTGGCTAGAGGGCAGATTTAACCCATTCTTGGAGGCTAGCTCCACCCACTATGGAGAACAGGTTTAGAAGTGCATTTGAGAGAACATTTTTTCGACAAATGCATTTCCATCCCAAATTTCATATGAATCTTCCTGAAAATTACCATTTGGGGCTGTAGCTCTTTTCAGCTCTTTCTAATCTTGACAAAAACAAGTGAGATCATCTTTTAAACATCTTTACGTTTTAAGCGAAGAGAAAATAAATGAAGCAAAGATGAAAATAATGCTTGTATTTTCAGCATTATCTATGCATAACAAAAGCAGTAAATTTAAGTAAGCTGCTAATTCAGCTCTCTTCGTTAATGCAAGTTGTAATGCATTTATATATGCTCTCAATTATGGGCAAGGACCTTATCATTAACAAATTTCACTCATGGACAGATTTTGATTTTAACCATGAAAATGGAATCACCAAAGACATTTCAAAGAAAACAAAATATAACAAAGGATAGATTCCATGAGCTGCCTTCGGTAACAGTGAACAATGTGGATTTTCCAGGACAGCATAAAATTTAGATATTTCTTTTAGCATGCCCAATGATAGAAAAAAAGCAAATTAAACTAAAAGTAGGTACTGCTATATACAACTATGATGTATATGAAAAAATAAAGATTAAACAGCAGTAGTAGTCTTTGGGAAGTTTAGAGCACTGGACAACAATAGACATCTTGCTTAAAGCACAGTAGGCACTTTTAAGGATACTGCGTTAGCATACCTTCTTTTCTAATCATTTTCAAAATACCCTTTAACTTCTTTTCAGTAGTTAGGAAGCTTTAAATTAACGGGTTTTACAGAACAAGGTGAGCTTCCTTCGTCCCATACTGAAAGAAGTTGTAAATGCAAATTTAAGAACTTACTCTTTTTTTTTCTGGAGTGATTAGAAAAGGAGTGATTAAAACTTTGATTCTGGAATGTTAGAAATGGGTCCAGATAAATTTGAAATAAGGTTTTCAAATTAAATATTAGAACACTTCCAATGGGAAAATGTTTTTGTTTTCAATTCTTTAAAAAATGATAGGATGGTATTTTGAAGTTTGGATATTGGAGAGTACCACAAGGATCTAAAAATTACCATTAAAAAAGAAGAACACTTACATTTGATTTCCTATTATAGAATGGAGCAAAATATTTTAACATTCAAAATATATAAGAATATTTTTGAACAACAGGACATTAATTTTAAGAGTGTCTGTCTAGACAGACTTGTATGAAAGATATTATGGAAGAAGAACACATTTTACTGGCCAAAATTGAGAATGGTCTGAAACAGGCTTTAAAAATGACAAGCTATGAGAATGGAAAAAGTTGCTATACTATACTGTATATACAAACGATTCCAGCTAATGTTTTAATAATTAAAAGGGATATGAAAATAACAAACCAAGAGAGTAAACTGGTCAATCTACTTCTTTGGATTTACAAAAGAGGCTATATATATTGTTATTTTTGATAAGCCATAATGGACTTTTGCTATCAGGACTAAAATGAAAAGTTTTTAAAAGATCTCTTTATACATAATAGATGAGGCATGGGAAATCATTTGTATTTTAAGAAAAGGTGATAAGTTACTAAAATTGTTTATACTTGTTGTAATGAAAGGGAAGTCATTTCTTTATATATTTCTTCTCTTTTTTCATTATATTCTTATTTTTCCTTACTTCTTCATTTTCTATTATCTTTTTATTTTCTGCATCTTTCATTTCCTTCTTTTTCTTTTTTAGTTTGTATTAGGTTTTTTTTAATCCTTGCAGTTGTAACAAACACTGCATGAGTGACATAAACCAAGGATCTCTATACTGCAAGTACTGAAAGAGATCCCAGAATTGATGCAAAGCATATCAATCAGGTAAATTTTACTGATAGTCACTGAGGTGAAATATCTCAGTGAAGCAAACACACCCCTCTTGCAGAAATCTAATAGATCAGTGATGGCGAACCTTTTTTGGTTCGCATGCCAAAAAGGGGAGGTGCGCGCGCTAGCGCGCGCAAGCATGCCCACACCCATTCCCTCCCCCCCACGCATGCGCACAACCCCCCCCCATGCTGCCCCCTGCGCATGTGCACACACACACACCGCCGCGCAAAGGCCTTACCGGAGCCTGGGATGGTAAAAAACGACGAAACGGGCAAACCGGAAGTTTGGAAAACGCACTTCCGGTTTGTCCGTTTCGTCATTTTTTGCATTCCGGGGCTTCAGGAAGCTTCCCTGAACCCTCCGGAGTGCGAAAAACAGCACAACGGCAAACCGGAAGTGCGTTTTTCCGAACTTCCGGTTTGCCGTGGAGCTGACAGGGCAACGCCTCACGTGCCCTCCAATATGGCTCCGCGTGCCACCTGTGGCACGCGTGCCATAGGTTCACCATCACTGTAATAGATCATGCCTGTGCATAAAATATAATGTAACTTCTTTTTTGAATTTGACTTAAGCAAATTAGAATTGTGATTGTACATGCTTTGTGTAAATGTGAGCAGAGCACTTCTTTACTGTTTATTAAAGCAACTAGTCAGTTTGAAGAGTCGCAAGAGTTCAAGTATCATAAGAACCTCAAGTAGCAGCATCTTTTCTCAGGTTCACCCTGAAGTCTGAAAAAAAAACCCAGTCTGTTTCATTAAGAGGTACTATGCTCAAGTTTTGGTTGTCAAAACACATTTTCCTTAATAACTGAAGCATGAACAATCCTAAGGGAATCACAGCCAAGCTAATTCCCCATTCATAAATTATATACCTCCTGGATTTAATGTATAATGTATATTTTTTAAAAAAAAATCTATTTACAGTCAGATGTATTACTGAATCTAGAATCATTTTCTCATGTTGCTTCCTAAAATCTAAATAATGTTTTAAAAGACTATTTTCTATCCCTTTATTTACAAAATAATCTTAGCTCATTCCACCATCAGATAATTCTGTCACAAAATAGATTTCGGTGATAAGCCATCAAATAATCAGTTTCTATCAAAACTGGCAAAGTCAACTGAAGCATAATCCAACTTTCAAGTCAATGGGAAAGACATAAATTTAAATGAAGGAGTTTTCCACCCATCCCAGTGCTCTGATAGATACATCTGGCATTGCGTATTACAGAAGTGATATCATTCCTGGCTCAGAGAAGGACACAACTGTATGTAATTGCTCTTCGGGTCCCAGCTAATGTCGATCCAATTTTATCTGCAATACCCTTGCCATCATTTCTATTTATATTGAATGAAAATTAATCAGCCAGACATTCACAATGGCCAAAATAAAGCAGTACAAGTAATTCACCATGGCAGCATGATATTATCACTAGATACATAATATTAGTTCTGTATGGCTACCACCTCTAGAGGCCACATGGTATGATCGGATTTCAGGTGCCTGATTCATAAAATGTTATATTCATTCTTCAAGCACCTGCACTACATTCCCTCTCAAGGGCAGCATCAGCAAGTGGAAAATAGTCTCATACCAGATCTATTAAATGTGCATCAAGGGCATAAGCATTTTAAATCACATTTTTTTCATCTTATTTCCAAGTTAACACTTGGCATTTCTTTTTAGACTGAAGTGTAGTCACTATATGGAACATATACAACTACTGTAGCATACTGTAGATCACCTTGGAATCTAGAGAATTACAACATATATTTACTGATTAAGATTTGTTCTTTTCTGCATTTATCATATATTTGCTTTATTGGTTAGATAGTTAAATATTTACTATATGATTAATAAATGCATTTATTTACAGCATCAAACCGTGCAATTTTTTTTCCTTAATCAGATTGAGCTGTCAGATACTTGAACTGCACTAAATTATATATAGGAAATATAGTTCCTTTTGTTTCACCGTATTGCTTGCAATTTTTATAAGATGCTGCATTCTGGAACTAATTAAGAAATTATGAAACATTAGATCAAATCAGTAATCCTGGCATTACAGGATATTTCCAAGAAAAGGAATACCTGCAAATATATCCACAAAACTCAGTTACCCATTCACCTGTTTCATTGGATAGGACCAGGAGCGGGTTCCTAATTTTTTTACTACCACTCTGTGGGCGTGGCTTATTTTGTGGGTGTGGCTTGCTGGACATGTGACCGGGTGGGCGTGGCTTCTCGGACTGCTGAAGGGAGGGGAACTGAGATAGGTCCTGCCGCCCATTCCCCCTCCCCTCAGCAGCTCGAGAAGCCTCGAACGTGCAAAAATGCCTAGGATTATCACCGCGCGTTCGTGGCTTCTCGGACTGCTGAAGGGAGGGGAATGGAGATAGCTCCTGCCGCCCGTTCTTTCAGCGTCTCATACGGTCCCTCAGCCATCCTCCCATGCTTGGACTCACTGTGGGGTAGGAAGGCAGCGCATGCGCAGTGCTGGAAGCTCGGCTTCTGGGCATGTGCAGAAGATTTTTTTTAAATTTAATTTTTTTTAAAAAAATGGCGGTGCCCAGGCACCGGCAACCGACCGCACCGGTACTGTGACGTCACCAGCGGGCCGCTACCGGTGCTATAGAGTGGACCGCACCTGTAGGAACCCACCACTGGATAGGACACTATCCTTACATGCAATCTGCAGAGATATGGAGTAGGCTTCCTTTCCTCCAGCAATTATTTTGTGAGGTAAATAAGCTAACAAGGTTACCAGCACTTAGCATGGTTAGCATGGTTCCATGACTGTGCTTCATCTTCACTAAATAAATATGATAGTAGCTGGAATCTGCAAGTACAATGCTATTGTTTTCAAAAGATGTACCCTGTATAATATTTTTAATATTCCCATTTACATAGGGTATATGTACTTCATGCTCTAAGTTTTTCCTCCAGCAATTAAGTTTTTCCTCCAGCAATTATTTTGTGAGGTAAATAAGCTAACAAGGTCACCAGCACTTAGCATGGTTAGCATGGTTCCATGACTGTGCTTCATCTTCACTAAATAAATATGATAGTAGCTGGAATCTGCAAGTACAATGCTATTGTTTTCAAAAGATGTACCCTGTATAATATTTTTAATATTCCCATTTACATAGGGTATATGTACTTCATGCTCTAAATCGGAGGTCACAAAACCCGGGGCCACAGCCCACTACCGGGCTGTGGCCTATTCAGAACTGGGTCGCATGAGAGATGGACCAGTGTGCATGCTTATGCACAGCTCCACTTGCGCAAGCGGTGCCCCAAAGGCTTCCCTTCGCTCTTCCATGAGTGGAGCTGCATGTGTGCATGTATGTATGTATGTATGTATGTATGTATGTATGTATGTGTGTGTGTGTGTATGTGTGTGTGTATATATATATATATATATATATATATATATATATATATATATATATATATATATATATATATATATATATATATATACACACACACATACACACAAACACAGTATATATATATGTGTGTGTGTGTGTGTTATTATTTGCCATGTATCCTCAAAATTGTAGTACTTGAATCTATGAAGTATTAAGATTGAAGCCACCTGATTCAATCTGAAATGGATCCCAATTTTAACTCATGAATATGCTTTGATGGGATGCTTTTATTGCAGTAAATTGTGTGATTTTTACGAGGCTTTGCACAGGCCAGGTTACAGCCTTTCATTTGATTACTAAAAAGAAAATGAAGTACTTTGGCTGTATGGGCCGTTGCTTAATATTGTTTCTATTTTTAATTTGGACCATGTGATATTGCAGTCTCCTTTGAGTTAATTCATTATGATTTTTCAGAATGGCAACTATTCATCGACAAGGAGTGATTGAATCAGCGGGATATGTGCCTCTTAAGATAATGATTTATGGAGGCAAGTGAGCAAAGCAAAGACAGGGAATAAATCACTTGACTTGTCTGAGAGAAACATGATACACAATTATAAAATAATTAATCCACCTTCATCTCACTCAGCAAGCACTGCAGAGTTCAAATATCAAATAAGTTCTGCTTCGTCACAATGAAGTTTCCAAAGAGTAGTTGGTACTTCTGAAATGTAGAAATGAGCCAAGCTGGAATATCTTTAAATCTTTATGTCTCAGGAAAGCACCAATGTTCATTTAATTTTGTATCTACCACCATCCATAACTCATATCAAAATGTTCACAAGATAGCGAACATAAAAGACTTCACTTTGCCTAAATTTTATGACTGATGACATGATCAAATACTCAGGGATTATCTCTTGTGTACTGAAGGACACCACAAACACAGAATAGAGAACTAATAAAATTTTTGCCGTTTCTGCAAGGCACAACAAACATAACTGGTGGAAAATGATAATGTTGTTGGTTTATAAAAGTCTTAGAACTGGGGACATGTGAAGGACTTCCTCTTTCACTGAATAACCCAAGATAAATCACAAATCCAGGTATTTTTACCACCAAATCAATGCTAAGCAGACGAATTCTCCTGTATTTTTATTCCCTTTCTCTTTAATTTGATGGGAAGAATCATTTAGAAATTACTTTAAAAATGAAAAGAATTTATTACAGTTTGAATGAAATATTGTTACATTTATTTAGATATTAAAAAGGTCAAGGTTTTGGTTTTTTTATGTTGTGCTTTTTGTTTTGCAAGCATTTTTCCAGCAATTGGCAGCTTCTCTGGCTTTTTATGATTCAATTCAACCCCAAGGAAACACAACTTCTCAAAACTTCTCCTGCTGCACCTTTTCAACAATAAAACAGTCCTCTCTACCATAGAGTTATGACCTTAAGAATCTGTGGAAGAATTTCCATTTCCTTGTGGAAATTCAAATGCTCCCAGAAATTCAAATTCTCTGCCAATAATTTGTTGATTTTTGTTTAAAAAAAATATGCACTGCTACATACAATGCACAACATAATGGCCGAAACCTACACGTTTGTTAGGATTTCAAACTGTTGAGAAACCGTACTCTTAAGAGTTTTCACTAGTACTGCAACAACAGGTTGCTGTTGTGATTGTTTTCTAACTGTAAAAATAATGCTATATTAAATGCCTTAAAAAAACAATTCTAAGTCAGTTTGTTGGAAAATATTTCTTGTTTATTTGTTTTTTGCAAGAGGAAAGACATTGTGGTACAATTTTCATAGATTCTACCACTACAAGAAGAAAAGTGCGGGCATATTGACTTCCTTGGTCTACCAGTTCTCCAGTAGCTGTAGCCTTCCTGGCTTCTCATCTTTCAGTTAAAGTATAAGGAATGATATCATGGTACAACTCTTTTCATGGACCTTTTCTGATTAAAAAATATGAGCATTAGGGGAGATAACAAATGATGAACAGATAGAAAACACAACTGCAAGACTCTAAATAAATTGTAATGAAATTCTAAAGAACCCTGGGAATGACGTAGAAAACAATTATTTCCATAAAAGGAGCAAAAGCTTTTTGGAAATTAGAAGAGAGAATTTGGCCAAGTGTTAATTTTCAGTTATTGAGAGCCAGTTTTTGTTCTAGTGGTTAAGTCAGCAGAATGGCATGAAAGTTGGCTGGGTGACTCATTCTCAATGAATGATGTTAGACTTGGAGAACAAGCTGGTCAGTCAATTTCTGCCACAACCAATGGATCAACACTTGGTTGACTTGCAATCCCCCCCCCCAAAAAAGAGGGTCTGTATTTGTGAGAAAACACTAGGAAGAAAAAAATAAAAATAGTTGATAGAAATTGTGGGAAGTTGTACAGAGCTCTGAGCTAATACAATTTTCCCTATCCGTCCTTTAGTCAATAATATTGTTTTACAAGGAGTGTTTCTGAGTTTCTTTTTCAGACACTTATTCTTTTTTGGATTTTTTTTCAAAATTGCAAAGGCTTCATTATAAATAATTCAGAACTATAGATTAATCTTCAGATATCATATCAATTGCTGTGAACATGGATGAGGTGACAAAACTATATCAGAGATTGTTCTGTGCAATTTGTCAGACTCAGTGAAATGGAGAAAATAATGAGATAGAGCTTTTTTAAACCTATCATATTTGCTTTCTTTTAGTACATCGCATAAAGCTCTTCCCCAACTTCAGTTAAAACTCAAAGACAGACATTATAATGGAAATCTTACCGGTAGTTTGGGCTTTTTTTTTTCAGGAAGGCTATGTAAAAACAGCAAGATAACCAAAAGAACCTTACTGTAAAAAAGTGTAACACTCAAATCAACCCTACCAACATGGGTGCATGTTTCTGTCTATACTACTGAGGTACAACTATGGAACAAGAGGATATGCAAGCGTTTTAAACATTATGATAGTGGCATTTTCTAGTTAGCAACAGAAGAAAAATAAGAAATAGCATTCCACACTTTCTTTCTACGATATGATTAAAACTGGTTGTTCCTTCCAATATTGGAATAATAGTAACCTTAAAAATAATGTTTTTCTGAGTACTTTGATTCACAAATGCATTGCTATTTCTTTGAAAACTGCCAGATCAGATGTGGTCAATGGTTTGACTCCATTTGGGGGCTATTTAAAAAGCACTTCGCATTCTATGGGGAGAAAGGCACGAAGAATTAAGCAGTAGCCATTATGACTGTGCAGCTGTGAAGGGGTGCTTTGCTTTAACAAAAAGGTTGCATGAAAGATCTGTACAAAGCTATTTCATAAGGCAGACACATCCCTCTACCCTCACCCACCATCTAAAGAATAAAGTAGCAAGACTGCAGAATGGTAATTCATAAGAGTGCACTACTTCCTTGCACAGCGTATTGTTGAGTGGTTCAGATGTTCCACAAATAAAAGCTTAACTGTCTCACACAGGCCTAGTTATCACATAGAACACCTAACAATATTAGTTATCTAGTTATCAAACACATTGTTTGTTTATTCTATTTACTTAGATAATTTACATTGTTTACATAATTTATATGGTGCCCTTCTTACAACCCCGAGTCTGTGGGCACACAAAAGTGTAAACTCTAACCAAATACAAAACCGCATAGATCAAAAAGAAGGAATAGGAACAGGAGTAGGAGAGGAAGAGGAGGAAGAGGAGGAAGAGGAAGCTGACTGGGTCTAGAACCTATCCCATTTTCAGACCAAACCACCAATAAGGTTCATTTAATCTTCCAGCCTAAGTATCTGGGGAAATATCCTATTTTTTAATGCAGTATAAAAGGCCAGAATCTTCTGGTTAATCTGGATCTCTGGGAAGGATGCTGTTCAGTAAGGCAGGTGCTGCAACAGTTTTCATAAAATGCCATTTCCTAATGGAATAGACCTGGAGCGTGCCTGATAAGTAAGCAGAAATGTTCATATCCTGCCCCATGCCATTAGGATTTTATAGACAACAACCAGCAGCTTGAATGGCACCCGGAAGCCCTCTGGGAGCCAATCCAGGAGAGCAGAGATGTCATACAAGGTGATGCCACTGAAACTGCTACCCAGTGGCCTGTGTCATTGAACTCTGGACCAGCTGTAGTTTCCAAATGTTTTTCCAATAGCAGCCACATGTAGAGTGAATTACAGTAAATCAGCAGGGAGTTAACTAAGGCCGCCAAAAAGGCCAACGCAGTCCTGAGCTGCATAAATAGAGGGATACAATCAAGGACCAGAGAGGTACTAGTACCACTCTATAAAGCCTTGGTCAGACCACACCTAGAGTACTGCATCCAGTTTTGGTCACCACACTACAAAAAAGACATTGAAACCCTAGAGAAAGTGCAGAAGAGAGCAACCAGGATGATAAAGGGTCTGGAAAATAAAACATACAAAGAGCGGTTGCAGGAACTGAGCTTGGCCAGTCTGGCGAACAGAAGGACCAGGGGTGACATGATAGCAGTGTTCCAATACTTGAGGGGATGCCACAGGGAGGAGGGGAGCAGGCTGTTCTCTATAGCACCAGAAAGCCAAACAAGGAATAACGGATGGAAGCTGACCAAGGAGAGATTCAACCTAGAAGTGAGGAGAAACTTTCTGACAGTGAGAGCGATCAACCAGTGGAACAGCTTGCCAGCGGAGGTTGTGAGAGCCCCAACACTTGCGACCTTCAAGAGGAGACAGGACTGCCATCTGTCTCAAATGGTGTAGGAACTCCTGCTTGAGCAGGGGGTTGGATTAGATGACCTACAAGGTCCCTTCCAACTCTAATAATAAATCTAAAAAAAATCTAAGGCTCCTTACTGATTAGGGCATTAACTCTGCTAGTTCCCAAGTTACCACGGTTTGTATTTATTTTCAAAATATGTATGCAATTCTTCAAAAGAAATATTTTCTTAGGCTGTCTATATTTTTTTCAAATAATTTTATTAAGAATTTTAAATGAACAGAATAAAAGTCAATACAAAAAATGTAAACAGAAAAATACAAAAAAGAAACAGGGAAAAGGGTGGAACAGGGAAAAATGATAAAAGTGAAGGAGAAAGAACAAAGAAGTAAATTCCCCTTCATCAGCAGGTAAAAACAATTTTAATACCTTATCACCATCTCTAAATAAAGCATAATCTCTCTTCTCCCCCATTGCTCATCTCTTAGGAAAAGAAGCTCCAAATGATCTGTCAACAATCTTTGTCAGCAAAGTCCAGTAGGAGCAACCAGATGCAACTATTTTCTTCTTTTAACCATGGTCAAACAAGCTTATCTTATAAATCTTCCCTGATTTTAAAAATCATTCTTTAAGCCCCTCAAAAAATTTCAGAGACAGTTGTGTTCATCTGTGTTTCAAAGCAAGAATCCTTCAGCACTTTAACAGATTTCTTTAATATCAACATTTATCCTTTTGTTTGTCACTTCTAAAAAAAAGTCTTCCAAATCTTAGTAGATTTCTTCTGTTTATTTAGAAGAAAGAAATTATATAGATCACTTTCCTGGTTTAATATATTTTAGGGAATGAGTCATTTATCATATTCAGAATAACAGAATTGGAAGGGAACTTGGAGATCATCTAGTTCAATCCTCTTCTCAAGCAGGAGAGCCTATTTCAGACACATAGCTATCCAGTCTCTATTTAAAAGCTTCCAGTGATGGAGCACCCATTTGCAATACATGTAAATCACTTCATTTGTACATATATATTCATTTGTATTACATCTAAATTATCCTTCAAATTAATTTAATATGCATCCATTACAGCCCATTCTTATTTTACAACTTTATTAGAATGTGCTCTGTCAATTTTATCAAGGATTTGATCCATCCTGGTCAAAAATCTGGCTGAAAAACTGTGCACTAAGGATTTCTGCTCCACTTTCCTTATCATCTGGCTCTAGTGTTCAGCCTTTAAGATCACCTTATCCTAAAAAAATGAAAGCAATCTCCATTTTCCCATGAAAAAATGTCTTCTAAATAATTCAAAACTATAATTTCAAATCCTTCTGGCTCCTTAATCTATTATTAACTTTTCAAAATCTGTATACTAAGCACTCTTTCACTGCATAGTCCCAAAAATCATATATAATTAAAAATTTTAAATCAAATTTACACCACTGTCTTTTAAGGAAGCAGAAACTCACCCAATGAATACAGTGAAATCTTGCCAGCCCAAATACTTTAATATGCAAAATTTTGAAAGAGAGAGAGGGGGGAGGGAGGGAGACAGAGAGAGAAAGAGAGAGAGAGAGGAGGGAGGGAGGAAGGGGGAGAGAGAGAGAAAGAGGGGGGGGGCTTGGTCATAAGGGCTTGTTTGCAAATGTGAGCTTGATGTAGTCCCAACTCTCAGCCACTCCAGTCATAAACCAACCATAGAGATAGGAGTTTCCATGGTCTACTTATGAGAATCAGCTTTTCCAGAGTGACATGGATGATTTCAATAATTTGTTCTGGAAAGTTGATGCTAGGTCGGATTCAGTATCATGTGGCAATTTTCCTCATAAAAGCTTTCCTGCTAGCCAATGAAAGCCAGCAAGGTATCAGTTTGCAATGTGCTGACAGGAAGTTCAGCCCTGGCTAACACTTTAAAATCATTCCTTTAAGCTACTTTAAATTAAAAATAGAATGCAGGGCATATAAATAAAAACAGGAAATAGCAGAAATAAAATTATCAAAAAGCTCCATGGTATATAAAAGTAAAAATCTAAATAGTATTTTAGGTAAATATTAATATATTAAAATGTACAACAGTTATTCATTCATTCTTTCATTTTTGTAAATTATTTTCATGGCTAGAATTTGTAATGAAAGGCCAAGTTTTAATGTTTGTACTGTTATTTGACCTTCAAATAAGTTATGGGTCTAGTAATAAGCAAAGCAACTCCTTTTCAAAATAGCTACTGCAGTGTCAGGAATGATAAAAGATAACAAGACATGTTCCCCTTCTTTCTTTATCAATCACAATGATAAATTCCATTTTGCAACTTCATAATTGCAATTTTTCATTGTTTTCTATTATTTAAAAAAAAGAGCATTTCATTTATTTTTTCCAACTTTGAAAAATAACTTAAACTTTTTTCTAGACAATAAATACTTTAAAAAGAATTCAGCTCATGCGATTAATGGAAACAATAATAGTATATAACGTCAATTCCCCCGTAATCTCAGCAACTAAATGAGATATTAGAAAGAGACAAAAGAACTTGAAATGATTACAACAGAAATACCCAAGAGAGCCACTACAGTTAACAGAGATGTCAACGTGTCTAGTTAACTACCTGTTAGGTTTTTGGCTTAAGATTTGGAATCTGACCATTAATGCTTCCCTTGGGCTAAATGCAACAGAGGTGTATTTCCTGCATAATGCATAAGGGTGACCTAGCTAGTCAGTATTAATGAGTAATAGCATTTCCTTGATATTGTGGTGTAGTATCTGTCACTATGAGAATCACAAAGCACATTCCAACTGGTGTATAATGTAGGACTCAATTACCAGCTAGAAAAATTCAGCCCCAGGTTGAATGGAAGATGTCAGCTATAACTTATGTACCAGAGAAGTGACTAATTCTTCCAGAAGAGTTTTGCCTATAAATGTGCTGATATAGCACCATATTTCTGATTATAGTTTCGTGGGTCAAAATTCTACCATAAAAATACCCGAAGTATTCTGACAATAATATTGCCTGTTTTGGTTCCATTAACATTTGAAATTCACATTTGTGTCTCCATAAGAACAGGGTGATAAGTTAATTGACTTTTACTTTCAGAATCATCCATTCATATAAGATTAGTGTTGGATGTGCTGATAATTAGTTATATCAGCACCTATAATTTCTAGGGTATATTTTTCATTATTGACATCATGGAATCTTCTGCATCAATGAGCTATCCATTTATTATTATGTGGCATGCATATATGGGTAACTTCCATATTTAAACAGAAAAGTAGCCCAGCTTGAAATATAAACTAGTTAAACATGAGCAAATTAATATTATAATAAAGGTATGCTGTTGCTTAACTTTACAAGGGAAGCCATTATTGTTTATTTCAATGGAACTTATAGGCAGTGTACCAGAGGTGGGTTCAGACCGGTTTGGACTCGTTCGGTCAAACCGGTAGCAACCTGCCGGTGATGTCACGATGACATAACCAAACCGGATCGGTCGATGCCGGTCTGTGGGCGCCGTCATCTTTTTTTGAATTTTTTTTAAAAAATGATTTTTTTTCTTCTGCACATGCGCAGAAGCTGAGTTTCCGGCACTGCGCCTGCATCACCATTTTGTTTTTGGCTTTTTAAAAAAAATTGCATTGCGCACACAAAGCGCGCACACACCCATGAGGCACGGCCACGTGGCATGGGAGGAAGCGAACCGGCAGTGAGGTAAGTTGGAACCCATCCCTGCAGTGTACCCTTTCCATTTCCATTTCTCTCTAGGCCAGGATAGGTTCTGGAACATTAGAAGCGTTGGGAAGTGACTGGGTAGGATAAGCAAGCTGGATGCATTCCTCTGACTTCTTTGTTCTATGCAGATGATACAGACGAAAACAAATCTGAGTAGGTAAACAGGTAGAAAGACTAACCTCTGGTGCTAGTCAGAAACTCATTCTTTTAACAATGAAAAAAATTACTGAATTTATTAAAGAATAAAAGTAGAGTAGAGATAAAGTAGAATAGAGAAAAATAAGAGTAGAGGAAGCTATAAAACAGGATAGTTAGGAGATAAACAATCTAACAAACCCATGATAAATTGCTCTAGAAAAAACAGAACGCAGGAATATTTGGGAAGATGTAGTATGCATTACATCTTTGAATGTGGAAAAGAAGTGACCTGCTTGGCAAAAAAAAAATAAAGAATTGTAGTCCCTCTTTTTTGTATTTAGTTAGAAAAGTGGCAGGAGTGGCAAAAAAACAAACAAAACAACAACCCCAGTTTCATTAATCAAAGGCAGACAAGACTTTCTTGTTTTCATCATCAAAATAACTTTGGCTGATTTCACAAAGTTAAACAGGACCATTTTCAATTACTACTTGTTTGGGGAAGGCCAAGGAAATAAAATAGTTGGTTTCCAATATGAAGATTCATGAGTTTCTTGTTTAAGCAGCTAAAGTATGAAATGACCAACTTGCTCACCAGATCACAAAAAAATCTATTGGAAAGAACATTAAAAACATTTCACTCTAATGTATATAGGGATATATTGGTTCTCAATACCAAATTGTTAAATTGCTGGAAATTTTGTAACCTCAATTCCTTTCATTTCAATAAATCTTGCTAAAAGAATTCAATGAGAATGATGCTGGAAAAAAATCAATTTCAAATTTAGACAGTTTCCAAAGAGTCCAAATGAACATACCAGAATGACACAATAGAAACTGAAAGAACATTTCAGAAGAAGTCAATGACAAACCAATTTTATACTTTGCTAAAAAAAATATATAGACACATCCATAAAATCAGCAGCTTTCAGTTCAACTTGAAGGATCTTAATGATTAAATAAGTCTTTCTGATCACCTTTTGAGTTAGAATAAGGCTCTTCAAACTCTTAAGGCCATTGACTCCTTCATGAAATTTTAAATTCTTCATCAACTCCTAAATAAATAAATGATATGAAAATAATTTAATAAATTCAGTTTTAACTAATAATACTACAACTAATAACAACTATAGATAGCTAATTCTTTTTCACTTTGCTTATTTTTCTACATGAAAGGGCTGTTAGATATATTACAGTTATAGTGTGTGATTATATTGTAGCTACTAAATCTGAAGCTGCTCTCATTAGAAATGTAGCAGATTATCAGGATATGTTTTTCAAATCAGTCTTTGTTCAGTCATAAACCAGCCAATATAGCACAAAAATTACAATTAATTAAAATGAAAGGAAAAGTATAGTTATTCTAAAATATCTAAGAAGGGTTAGCGTTAATTCTACATTCTATAGTGCAGACTATAGAATAATACTTAGCTGTGGTCACAGAAATAAGATTGGATTGATCAGTTAATAACATCCTGAGGTAAAATAAATCAGAATAACGAGGATATTAAGTAAAAAATAAAAATAATAGTTCTGGTGAGCACCTGCATAGAGAGAACAATATAGAATAATATTTTGCACTGATTCAATTATTCCTCCACTGCATTGAAACAGTCTCTGTTTGAAAGGGATTTTTTTGGTACCCCCCTTCAGTAACAGTTGTTGGGAGGGTATTAATTCTGGCTAAGAAAAAAATTATTCTGAATTTTGGGATTGTTACAGGACTGAAATGTTCAAATTCTCACTGAGTCACATAAAGTGCTCTAGTGGTGAGTTAAAAAAAATAACCTAGCAATAGTTACAAGTGTCTAAATAGATAGGAAAAAGACAATTAAAAAATGTGGCCGAAAGCATAATCAGTAATTATTTGTGAGGAGATTTGAATTCTTATAGGTTGGCACTTGTGGCACTGAATTAGGTTCACAGGTCTTGCTTTCTCTTTTAACAGAAGTCTTAAACAGTTCTATAGCAGGCAGGCCAAGTGATTGATTCCCTGCTGGTAATCACTATTATCTGTTGAATTTTCACCTTATGGATGCTGGCTTGTTTCTTTCCAATAAGAATTTCCCAAAACGTGCAATTTCTTTTAGATCACAAGAACACTCCGTGCACATTAACCTATTATCAGGATGGGATACATGTTTACTTTGTGATCATGGCACTAAAAATGGGAAATAAACTGTGCAAAAAAACCAGAATGTAAATAGATTGAGTGACAACAAGCTCAACCAAATTTTGTGTGAGAGCAGAATCTGGTCAATATTCAATTTATATTATATTATCTATATTAATTCAGATGTAAAGTAGTGTGTTCTATAATGAAAATTCTGTATTCAGTTACTATTTTACGCCTTAGTACTGGTGTTGTCCTTCCATAATGAAAAAGTAGTATGCAGAAATATGCGAGAGCTGAACAGGTCAAGTCCACCGCATGTAGTACTTTCTAACAACTTACTTCCTCAACAGCTCAGGTAGAAAAAGATCTTCAGAGAGAGATTCTATTTGTATTCAACTATATATCAACAGTGACCTGTACAATTGAAAGATCTAATAAATTAAGGGGTGTGTGTAATTGGTTGGAGGCTTCTACTAATATTCAGCTGAATATAAATGGAAGTTTCCATCTGACCTCCCATTCAACAGAGATAATGGGAGTAAACTGGAGTGTTCTATCTCATCCCCTGCCTGACTACAGTTGTAACAAGCAAAGAAGGCCACCTCTTCATTCTACAGGTAAGAGTTAAAACAGTCAATTCTTGAAGTTTACAGATATGTATGCATTTTAAAGCCTGCTTCCCATTTCTTCCAGAAAAAGATATAAGCCTAGAATCACCTCTTCTTCCTCCATGCCCAAATCAGCACTGGATTCTGCACTGGTCCTCACCATTTTTAAAGCAAACCTGTGGCTAAACCATCTATCCCTTCACAGGAATGTACTTCTTTGTAATCCCTAACTTATATGATAACACACAGTACTTTTCTGCACATTCTTGGTGTTTTTCACCTTGTCCATTTACAACTTTACGTTCAATTATCTAGCCATATGACATTGAACTGCCAAGCAAACAAACCACCCAGTGCTTCATAATTCACACCTGCCAAATATAAAGTTAAAATTGTAAGGGAGGAGAAACTCAACATTTGAAGATGATGGAGAAGCAGCTACACTGTCTCAATAGGAAAGAAAACATGCTGTGGAGAGCACCAGATATCTGTTCAGCCACCTTCCTTGCATGTCACTACCAGAAACAACCTTTCACCATAACTGACATATAGGCAGCATACATCTCCAGCTGCCAATGTTTACAAAACTGTAAAAGGTCAGAGAAATAAGCCTGACCTTTTCTCACTGGCCTACTGTGTAAACATAGGGTATCACAAGGCATGTGTATCAGGAGCTGATAGTATCATCAGCTTGTATCCAGAAAGAGATAGGAACCTGACAGAAAAAAGGCTGCAGAGTAGAATAAATGAGTCCCTAGGGAGTAGGGCGGCCTATAAGAATCCCAAATAACTAACTAACTAACTAACTAACTAACTAACTAACTAACTAACTAACTAACTAACTAACTAACTAACTAACTAACTAAATAAATAAATAAATAAATAAATAAATAAATAAACAAACAAACAAACAAACAAACAAACAAATAAACAAATAAATAAATAAATAAATAAATAAATAAATAAATAAATAAATAAATAAATAAATCGAATAAATAAATAAATGTTGAAAACTTGCAGGCCAATAAGTATATGACTTCCAATGTAAGGGCAACCAAAGAAAACCAAGAAACCATTTCTTGATTTTTACCACCAGATTGAGAGCTGGTGAGATACTAGATTCATATTCCTACATACAAGCTGATTAGTTTCCAAATCAAAAGCATATTTATTATTTAGCAAGAAATAATGTTAGCAACATGTACCATGCAATACACTGGGAACTGGGTTATCAAGAGACATAGCACACTTTCAGTGCGCCTACAAACTTTTAACTGGTGGGCTCAGTGTAGTGGATTTGCACTGAATAAAAAAAACATCCTTGCAAATGCCCGAATGTCTTCAATTATCCTATGTCTTCCTTATGCACAATGCATATGACTTTCACAATATGTGAACACATTATTCTTTGACAAGTTTTTAATGTAATCAAGTCATAAGACACACTAGGCAAAGATTTTTTAGTTTTACCAAGTAGTGAGGAACAATAGGTACAATTCTTGGTAAATATAATTAGTGAATATTATTGAATGGGTAAATAATTCTACCTATAGGAAAAATAAAATGAAATCTATACCCAAATGTATTTACAGTATAATATTTCGCTTATTTTTACTGTTTTCACGTTCGTTGTCTTTATTAATTGACATAATTCTGAAAACTTATAGGAAACTGGTTATAGAAAAGTGTTGTGGGGAAAAGGGACGTTGTTACTTACCTGATACGTCCTTTCTCATAGGGTGAAGCCATCCTCCAAGAATGGGTTAAATCTGCCCCCTAGCCAATCAGGACCGAGTTATATCAAAGTATAAATACCACCCTCTTGCCTTGGCACTCCCTCTTTATTCGAGGGAAGAAGGTGAAACTCATAGTGCTTAACCATCAACCAACTTTTTATTAACAGACAAACTAGCACGAACAATCAACTGACTTTAGAGATGGAACTATGTACATGCTGTGACACCAATCGACACTTAGAGCAAGAAACAGAAATATGTACATGCCCGTGACAGTCCAGGACCCAATGCCCAGGGAGGGACTTGGAGGATGGCTTCACCCTATGAGAAAGGACGTATCAGGTAAGTAACAACGTCCCTTCTCCATAGTGGTTGAAGCCATCCTCCAAGAATGGGACATACCAAAGACCCCTTGTCCCTAGGGTGGGCACTCTAAGTGCGGCTGGAACTGTCACCATCTCCCAAACCATGACTCAACACCCTCCGGCCAAAGTCAGCCTCCTCTGAGGCGTACATATCCAGTCTGTAGTGCCGGACAAATGGGATTGGCGAAGTCCATGTGGCCGCCCGACAGACCTCAGTGACACACGAGCGTTCCAGGCCGCCGTGGTGGCAGTGCTGCGCGTAGAGTGCGCCGTGAGACCTGGGGGTCGGGGCAAGGACATGCGTTCGTAGGCCAAGGAGATGGTCGCCCTGAGCCAGCGGCCCACCGTCGAAGAGGATGCCTTGGAACCCATGGAAGACGGGCGAAAAGACACGAAAAGGGCCTCGGTCCGTCTGAAGGCGGCCGTGCGCTGTATGTATATTTCCAAGGCACGCCTGACGTCCAGCAGATGCCATGTCCTTTCAGAGTCAGTGACCGGATTGTGGCACAGGGTGGGAAGAATGATCTCCTGCGCCCTATGAAAGTAAGTGTTTACTTTCGGGACGAATGTAGGGTCCAGTCGCAGGACCACCCTGTCGGAGTGGAAGACACACAGGTCACCCCTCACCGACAGAGCAGCCAGTTCAGAGATGCGACGTGCAGAAGTCACTGCCACAAGAAAAACCACTTTGTAGGTCAAATGAGTCAAGGATGCCATAGAGAGCGGCTCAAATGGACCCTTCGTGAGAGCGGTGAGTACCCTGGAAAGGTCCCAGGTAGGGAACCTATGGACAACTGGAGGACACAGGTTTGAAGCTCCTTTCATGAATTGTTTGAGGAGCGGGTGGCCGGAAAGGGAATCCAGGTTTTGGCAGGAAAGTACAGTGGACAGTGCCGCCACCTGCCGGCGAAGCGTGTTGGGGGTAAGGCCCTTGGCAAGACCCTGCCGCAAAAATTGAATAACATTGATTATTGATAACTCCACAAGGGAGTATCCCACCTGATCACACCAACGGCAGAAGGCTTTCCATGTTGCAGAATAAATATGTTCGGTAGAAGCCCTCCTAGAGGCTAACATGATGGAGGCAATATTGTCCGGGACCAGGCGGTGTTTCAGAGTGAGCCGCTCAAGCGCCAGGCGGTCAGTTGTAGCCAGTGTGGCTCTGGATGACAAACTGACCCCTGGGCACTCTGTCGGCGGGATCCGCCAGGGAGGTGACATGGACAGGGACATAAGGTCCGCGAACCACGCCCGCCTGGGCCAGTGAGGGGCCAGCAGGATGATCTCTGCCCGTAACTGGAGGACCCTCCGAATTACCCTGGGGATCAGGGGAAGGGGAGGAAAGGCATAAAGCAGCCCTGGCGGCCAGACGCACCGAAGAGCGTCAGTGTCCGCTGCCCCCGGCGTCCGAAACCTGGTGATGAAGGCGGGCAGTCTGGCGTTCTCCGGGGTGGCGAACAGGTCGACGACCGGCAACCCGAACCGAGAGATGAGTTGTTGGAACAGGTCCGGGTGCAGGGACCACTCCGCCGGGTCGATGGTGTTCCGACTGAGCCAATCCGCCGTCGTGTTGCTCACCCCGGAGATGTGTTCTGCGGCGATTGATCGGAGGTGCCGCTCCGCCCAGAGCCCCAATGTCATCGCCTCGGCCATGAGAGCTTTGGACAAGGTGCCGCCCTGACGGTTCACATGCGCCTTTGTTGTTACGTTGTCGGTCAAAACAAGCACATGGCTGTCTGATAGACTGTCCCGAAAGTGGGCCAGGGCCAACCGGACTGCCCTCAATTCCAGGAGGTTGATGGGAAGGCCCTGCTCGGATGGAGTCCAAGAGCCTTGGGCAATCTGAGAACCGGTGTGGGCACCCCAGCCCGCAGTGCTGGCGTCCGTGGTCACGGTCACCCGCTGTGGCTCCAAGAATTCGGTTCCCTTCTGAAGCGCGGTTGAAGACCACCATCTGAGGGACCTGCGGACATCCGCCGGGACACGCACCTTTGCGGGGGAGGCGCTGCGATTGGCCCGCTGGAAAGGTAGAAGAAACCATTGAAGGTCTCTGGAGTGCAGGTGTGCCCATGGGGTGATGTGTATAGCTGAAATCATCTTCCCCAGGAGGGAGGACAGCTGGTTCAAGGGAGCCCTTGGTTTGGCCAGAACTTGCTGGACTAAATCCGATATGCTGTCCCTCCGCTCCTGAGACAAATACACCCTGCACTCCAGAGAGTCAATGATGGCCCCCAGGTGGGTGACCCTAGTTGATGGGGATAGCTGACTCTTACCCATGTTGACCAAGAACCCGTGGTGTTCCAAGGTGTTAAGTACTACCTGTATGTCCTGCCCTGCCCGGGACAGAGAGGAGGACTGGATCAGAATGTCGTCCAGGTAGCATTGGACACGCACGGGCATGGCCCGTAAATGGGCGGTAAGGGCGGCCAGGATCTTCGTAAACACCCTAGGTGCGGAAGAAAGGCCGAAGGGCAACGCCAGGTATTCGTAATGCACCCCTGCATAACAAAACCGGAGGTATTGGCGGTGGTTCGAATTGATAGGAATGTGTAAGTATGCCTCGGAGAGGTCAATTGAGGCGAGAAAGTCGCCGTGCCGAATACCTGTCAGAATGGATTGCAGAGTGTGCATCTTGAATTTTTTATATCGAATGTAGTTATTGAGGCGTTTTAAATCCAGAATGGCTCTCCACCCGCCCGAGGATTTCGGAACCACAAATAAAATGGAATAAAATCCCTGTCCCTGTTGGTCCCTGGGCACCTGTTGAATAGCTCGAATGTCCAACAGGTGCTGGATTGCCTGATTCATCAGGACCCGTTTAGAGGCATTGGAAGACAAGGGACAGCGTAGAAAGAACCTCGGAGGGGTGGATAGAAATTCGAGAAGTAGCCCTGACGAGAGGGTCTGCAAGACCCATGCGTCATTGGTGATTTCCTCCCATCGACCGGCATATAATGCCAGGCGACCCCCAATGGGAGGAACCGGGGTACTAACGGGTTTACCGGCGGTAAGGGCGACCACCGGCTCCTCTAAAGGGCCGTTTGGACCTTGCCCCCTTAAAAGCTCTATCGGTATTGGTCCGAGAGCGTCCCCCATACTGGCCTTGGTACCCGGTCTGGCTCTGATAGCCCGACTGACCCTGGGACCCTGATTGGTTCTGGGGTCGTGAATACCCGTGGTCGGGCACCTTGGGACCCTTCCTGAAGAAGGATTTCTTAGGGTGCCTAGTACAATTAGAGAGGACTTTACGCTTGTCCTTTGTTTCTGTAGTGACCGGATCCAGTGCCGAGCCAAAGAGCGCTGGTCCGGAGATTGGGGCTGCGGCCAGCTTCCATTTGTGCCGCGCATCAGCAGGCCACGAGCGGAGCCATTGCATTCTTCTCGTGATCACGGCGGATCCCATGGAGCGAGCGGAGAACCTGGCGGCCTGCAGCGTAGCGTCCGATGTAAATTGGGCTGCCGCCAATAGCTTCTTAATGTCCTGCTGTGCGCGGGTGTCTGTGGCAGGAATATGCTTCTGCAATGAGTGAAGCCATTTGAGAGACACCCGGGAAAAAAAGGAAGCTGTCGTAGAGGCCTTGATGGCCCAGGCGGCCACCTGATGGGCTTTCTGCAGGGCAGCTTCGGTTCTGCGATCTTCAGGACGCAGGAGCTCCTCGGGTTCGCCGGGCAACTGCGTTGGTGAGTATAGGGCCTTCACCGGGGCGTCTATAGTGGCGAGCGCGAGGTGTTGGGCCAGGTGGGGGGCCACATTAAAATACCTCTTATCTTGAGCGTTGGGTAGGGGCCCCATGCTGGGCGACTGCCACTGCTTGGTCAAGGCGTTGACAAAAAAATTCGGGATGGGAATGACCTCTGTATTGGAGGTTGTTGCCTCCTCGAAGATGGGGTCATCCTGGGATCCCGTCTTAGGGGGCTCTGCTTGCGCAGTAGAAAGGTTGGCCGTAGCCTTTGCTTTGTGAAGCAGAGACCTGAAAAGGCTCGGGTGGAAGAGCCCTGTGACAACTGGGGCCTCTGGTGCCATGTCCTCATCCTCAGACATCTGTATGTCAAGAGGTGTTTCCTCCAGCTGGTCACCAACCTGTTGGTCAGGTTCCCCTTGGTCGAGTGAAGACATGGAGCTTTCAGAAGAATCATCGCGGTCCTCGACCCCACCTTGTGCAATGGTGTCAGTGGTGTGGGGGAGAACTGCGTGTGGCAGGGCAAGTGGCGTTGGTAAAGACTGAGGCACCTGAGCCATTGCCCTGATGGCTGCTTCTAGACCCTTGCGGATGGCAGCATCCATCCTTACCTGAATGGCATCAGCTGAAGGAGCGGCTGCAGGGTCTGGGGCTTGAGTGGTCTGGATCCCCAGGGGGGATGCACCCTCCTGCTCACCCCAAATGTCACCCTCCCTGAGGTGGCAGTCCAAATTCTCCAAAGAAAGCTGATCCCCAGAGCAGTCAGATGTGTGTGATGGGGGAGCTGGAATGTCCTTTCTGGCCTTGCGTGTGTCTGAACCCACCTGTCCACGTTCCTTTGAAGAAGTCTTCTGGCTGGTCTTGCTGTGAGACCTCTGGCCATCAGCCCCCTGGGTGGAGCTGGCAGACCTAGAACGCCCTGAGGGTGAGGGTGGGTGCATTGGAGACCTGTCCCTGACATGTGCAGGGCTCATAGAATCTAAACCCCCCCCATGTGTGGGTGCAGGATCAGGGGCAACCCTGGGGGTCTTCTGCTTTGCCTTTCCCTGCTTCTGGGGCTTCTCAGCCATTCTGGCCGCACAGAGTTCAGTAGGGGCCAGGCAATCAATTGAGACAGGCAGTCAAACAGTCAGACAGAAGAGTCAGGCAGGCAGGCAAACAGCAGTAAAAAAAAAAAAAACCAGCTCCGTGCACGATGACAGCAATTAGCCAGGCCTCAAGCCAGGAAACTCAGCAGGAGGGAAAAGCAGCTTCGGAGCTATCGAGCCCCTGCTCGTCGGCACTTTTAATATATTCAAAATGGCCGCCGCACCTCAGCTTCGCTCTTGGCTGTCAATCAAGTTATAATATATTCAAAATGGCCGACGCAAGCCGAAACGCCTTGAAACGGCCGTTCCCGCCGAAGAGCCTCTCAGCTGGGATCAAAGGAGCAGTTTGAAGGCACGTCGATGCAAAAAAACTCCGAGTGGTCTGACAGTTTTGCTAGTGCCCCTTGCCGACGCCGCGCGAGGCCAGCGGCCGAAGTCAGGCTCTAAATGTCAATTGGGGATACTAGCAGGCCCTTGGAGACAAACTCTAGCCACGGAGGGGAACGCAGGCCACCCAAGCGCGTAGCTTCTGTGGCTGGAAGTTAAGTTCAGAGTACCTCCCTCCCTGTCAGACCGGCAGTGTGCCTGAGATGATGGAATTGGGTTGATCGAGAGGTACAAGGTTCCACCTGTCACCTCAGTGGGGCAAACCCCCCCCAGAGGGGAGTAGGCCTGAGACAAAGGCCCCTGCTTGTCACCAGAAGTTATGAGTGACAGCTGTCAAAACCCAATGATTGATTCAGCAAAAAAGAGAAAAAAATTTTTAAAAATAAAATTGAAGCAAAAACTCACAGATACAGATATAGAAGTTGGTGATAAGTCCAATGATGGTTAAGCTGTCCTTCTTTGGCTGAGGACTGAGAAAAAAGAGGGGGTGCCAAGGCAAGAGGGTGGTATTTATACTTTGATATAACTCGGTCCTGATTGGCTAGGGGGCAGATTTAACCCATTCTTGGAGGATGGCTTCAACCACTATGGAGAACAGGATAAGTATTAGGTATGTTCACCATGAGTTATTTAAAAAAATAATATAGGCATTTTGAAGAACTGAAATAGCTTCTTGGATGAGAAGCGAAATATCTTCAAAGAAAAACAAAGAAAGTTCAGTTGCCTTTTGAAAAAGTACATTTGGGACAACCATAACCTGGATAACTGAGAATCTCCACAGAGATTTTAAAATTTACATTTTGTATTTGGCAGTCATTTTGCTTGAACAGATACTGCATGCAAATTGGTGTTTTGAGCATAGTTCTTAATCCTGTTTCACAACTCTAGTTCTTTTTTGTGTTTCTTATATGCCTATTTATTTCTCCCTGTATAATATTGTACAATAACTTAGAATTCATATATATCTTGTACTGCTGTCTTTTCACTTCACCTCAAAATCATAGCCTTAAGTAGTTAACAGTTGGGCTTTAGTCATGAGCTGAACAGAGTTTCTTATTCCCATGCAAACAAAGGACAGAAATTTTCTTCATCTCTACATCTCATTGGCTATTTACAGCTTACATCTTTTCTGTTATGAGAACTTTTTTCTTTCCTTTTCTCTTTTTTCCACCAAGTATTGAAATATATCTTTAATGTATTATTCAAATGCCTTGAATGATTAATTAATCAGAAAGCTGCTGGTTGGGGAGAATGGAATGGAGCTCCTTGTATTAGCCCATCCAGATGCTCCAAATGAAAAGGAATCAGGAGGGAGAACATGTCAGTAAGTGTTGTTAAGTATGCAGTAAGATAATACAGGATTTCAGGGAGAGTCTTCATAGTTTTATGGCAGACATTTTACTTTTCTTCTTCTTTTCCTGGCATATATAAATTGAACATCTTTCTTTTCATCTTCTTTTTTTTTAAATTCAAAAAGTTTTATAAGTACAAAGTACAAACATTTTTCTCTTTTCTCCCCCCCTTCCCCCCTAACCCCAACCCACCCCCTTACCCTCCCCCCTCTCCCCCCCACCCCCCCGGACTTCCCAGAGAAAGTACAGGGCATAATATTCAATAAAATAAATTTAAATTAAGTTAAAAGAAATTCTTAATTTCCACATTTTTTAAATCTTTAGCTCCGAATTATTCAAAACTGTTTAGAACATAATCAAAAAATAGAAAATAATAATAATAATAATAAAATAAAATAAAATAAAATAAAAAGAACATATTATTAATCCAACATCATACAGCATACCATCTCAAGCTAGTAATTTACATCACTAAACATCTATCTTTTATATAATCTATATATAAACTAGTAAAAATAAACATCAAATATTTATACCAATGATGGCGAACCTTTTTTTCTTGGGTGCCGAAATAGTGTGTGTGTGCACTATTGCACGTGCATGCGTGCCCACACCCATAATTCACTTGCCCCACCCGCCTGCACATGCGTGTGTGACCCCCCCACTCCCCCATTTCCCGACTTCCAGTGGGCTCGGTGGGCCCATTTTTCACCCTCCCCAGGTTCCAGAGGCTTTTTGGGAGCTTAGGGAGGGCAAAAACGCTCTCCCCGCCATCCTGGAGGCCCTCCGAAGGCCGAAATCGCCCTCCCAGAACCTCCATGCGAGCCAAAAATCAGCTGGGGGCACGCACATGCGCACTGGAGCTGAGCTAGGGCAATGGCTCGCGTGCCAGCAGATATGGCTCCGCGTGCCACGTGTGGCACCCGTGCCATAGGTTCACCATCATTGATTTATACCTATTCAAAATGCCTAAATATTTAAAATATTCTATCAAGTTGCTAATTCCAGTATTTTAAAAACTAACCCCTTATACCTCAAAAACCTTAAACTTAATCATAAAATCAAACACAATATTAATAACATAGTATTACAATATATCAAATTATTAACTTCACAAAAATTCTAAGTCTTTAAAAATATTAATAATAAAAAGGAGATAAAAAGAAAAAAAGAAATACAATCATATTAACCTCTCCATCCATCCTATAAATTTCATCACTGACACCAAACTTCAAACAGTCCTTCCAGTCAGTCGAATTTTGAGTCTAATTATTACATCCTTTTGTAGCTTGATAGTTTTAATTTTGTCATCTCGCCTCCCATCTGATTTTGATCCTTTATCTTTTCCACGTTATAAGCATCTGTCTGGCTCTGGCAAGCACTTTAAATCTTCGAAACTGTTTCGGTTTGAACAAATGTAGATGGCCTTTCCTTCTCCTCCTCTGCTACTTTCATAATTCTTTCCTCTGGAATTTTAGATGTATCAGCCTTTAAAACATTGATATAAAATTCAGTAGCTTTCTCTGTCGTGTCAAGCCGGTATCTCCTTCCCAAAAATTTCATCACTACTCCTGTTGGAGCATCCCATTTATATTGTAAGTTTCTTCTTTTAAACTCATCAACCAAAAAGATGTATTCTTTTCTGGCTTTAAGCATTTTGGGAGGAATTTCTTTCCAGATCATTATTTCCTGGCCATTTACCTGAAGATTATTCTTGAAAGTCGCCTGTATAATTTTATTCCGTAAAGCCCTTGTGGTAAAATATATTACAATGTCCCTTGGCAGATGTTTTTGCTTTGCAAACCAAGAGTTAACTCTGTATATCTTATCAATTTGCATAAACAGTTCCTCTTTAGACATTCCAGACACCTGCTCCAGGTCCTCCACCATCCTTCCTTTCAAATCTTCATATTTTCCTTCTCTCAGACCCCTCACCCTTATAGCAAATTCCATGCTTCTGAATTGGGTCATTAACACCTCTGTTTCAAAATTTACCATATCATTTTTGATTTTGTCTATGTATTCCCTCGAGGTTATCAAGGCTTGTTTATTTTTTTCCAAATCATTCGCCAAAACTTCCGTATTTGCTGCTAGTACTTTAAAAACCTCAAGCACATCCTCCCTCAGTTGTTGATCCATCTTCTTTAAAGCAGCCTGCATTTTTTTATCTATTTCATTGATTTCTAAGTTAAATTCCATAATCAGTTCATTTTTCATAACTTTTAAAGTGTTCAATAAATTTTCAGGTGTTAAAGACTGTGAAGGTGTTAAGTCAGACGTAAATTGCATTTTTGAAATATGACCAGTAGAATACTCAGCTCTTTTATTCAAAACAATCTTTCCAGGTTTAGAAGCCATTTCAATATTTCCAGAAGAGTACAAAGAAAAAGCCAAATCTCTGATTAACAAAGTTCTTTCCAAGTCCAAAACCAGTTAATCTTCTCTTTTTTAAAAAAATATAAATTGTTATTTTAATCCAACATCAAGAAACAAAAAGAAAAAAGCCAATTCTCAGGATCAAAAGTTTCCATAAGAAAAAAAGCTGCTGGCAAAACGAAAGTCACTTTCACTTCCACACCCATGATCTCCGATCGCCATCTTGTTGCTTATTACTTGTTAACACTACTTTGTTTCTTCCCGAAGTGAAAGTCAGCAGTGGAGTTAAAGTTAAAAATATCGATACTTGCCCTTCTGGTCTCCTGCCTTTCTCCGTCTGCTTTCTTTAATGCTTAAAATAATTATTAATCCCATTGTGGAAGCAGCGGTGGTTGCGGCATCTTGCTCCGCATAAGCGGAGGTTTCCAGATTCCTAGAGCAGCAGACAGGCTACCTGGGGAGCCCTCGCCCTTCGTACCCCTAGTTGGCTCCTAGGGCACTAGGGGGGCTCTACCCCGCCTGTCAAGCTCTCATCTCTCCCCTTTGCCCAGGGAAGAGATTTTCAAGCCGCCAGACAGCTGATCTGGCAGCTTTTACAGGAATTCGGAAAGGCGCCCGACGAGGAGCGTCCACGATGCCTGCAGAGCCAAACCGGAAATCCTTTCTTTTCATCTTCTTTGTCAAGTTACTTGAAGACACGGAAATGGTAATAAATTTCAAACTCAGTCAAATTGGTTTAGAAAGATTGTCACAAGTTGAGCTCAATGCTGGCCAGAGAATTAATTCCACTGAAAGTTGGGAGACCACATGTTGGCAAGCATCATGAAATGGAAGCAAAGGACCCATATTCACAGCCATCCAAAGATTCCAAAACCATTTCTACTCCAAACTTTTCAATTCTGTTCTCTTTTCTTTTCCTGTCCACTACTTTCTTATCCATTTAAATTATTTTGTTCTTTTTTTCCAGCACAGGTTATTGGCTTGGTTTTAATTAATCTCCTACAGGTTAAAAGGTTTTAAATTTGTTACAAAGTGCCGATCACAGAATATGAGATTTTGCAAGGACCAAGTATAATCTCAGCCATGGAGCTAGTGGATAATTTTAGATTTCAATAATCTAAATTTAATAATCTTCAATAGGACTAAAACAGCAGTATACAGTTCTGAAGCATCACTTGTTTTCTCCTTTGTCCCTTCCTTGGTTTATTATCAGAAACAGTGCAGATAAGACAGAACCATGCACTTATCTATTACTTAATTCTCTACTAGATATACAGTAATAGGAATTAGTTTCCTTGAAAGCAAAAAAGCTTCTTTTGCTTAACATTTTACATGCATAAGATAATTAAGCAAGCCCCTCCCGATGTACTATTCAGGCCACACATTATGGAGAGTATTCTATTAGCCGAAAATAATACCCACATTTGAACAAAGAATGCTGGGAAGATAGGATAATACAGAAAAAGAAAACACTTGTGTGTACCTAGAGAAGACTGACATGCCTTAAACATGCCACTGGATAGGTTTCTAAACCTTTTAAAAATATTTTAATAGGAATGGAGGAATGAAAGAATAAACATTTGCTTATTTGTTGCTTGATTGAAAGAAAATAAATTTTGATACGTCTTAAGGTAAACTTTACCAAAGTTTACCAAACATCTTTTCTCATATTGTCCATCTTCATTTTCTTGTTTTGTACATTCTTTCACTTCCTCCATTTTCTCAAATTTTCTCCTCATACTGAACATGTGTTTCTTCCTGGCTGGGTGACTGTTTTGTGCCAGTAAGCTGACAAGTCTTCTTTAATTTAAACACACAGTAAAATGTGAATAGTCTCCAACAGTTTCCTTTCAATCAAGGATTTTTCTATAGCAGAAGAAATACTTTTAGATCCCCAAACTTTCAATCAATCCCTTTGTTTTAGAACAATATATTATTCTTATATATTCTCTGAGTAAATTTTTATTTTTCAGCCCCATTACATTTCATGTTATACTGAATGGCAGCTGATCTCTGGAATTTCTAATCTATAACACATTGCAATGTTATAAATTGCTCATGAATATCCTTAGTGTTTTGCAACCTGCCAAGTCAAATGAACAAGGTATACCATACATTCTGATTCCTGTACATGGAATGCTTGCCTGAAAATATAATTCTTGTATAATAAAATCCCAGTTTTAAGAAAATTATAATTGAAATTAATAAGCAGGGGAGGGGGGTTCAAAATCCTTATTACTTGATTTTTTTTAAAAAAAAAGATTTGGACCCTTCTGTTGTTAATTCTGTATTATCATCAGGCCCAGAAACAACACACAAGATGTTGTCCATGCATACTGTTCAAGGAAGGTAAATTGCTGTTCGCCACACAGTCTGTCAGAGTTATTAGCACCTACTGCTGCTGTTACTGCTGCTGTCATTATAGTTGAGTTTACAACAAACTGGATCAGGATGGGAATCACATGGCTGAAGTAAATGACCATGCTATGTTATTTAGAGATTTGCAGCTCTGTTGTATTTAATTAAGCTTGGAGTTATGTAGCCCAGAGCTCTTGTCAATGATACAGTTCAGCCACCCATCCATTTCGCAGTGGAAATTCCTCTGCGTCCATATCAGTAAAACATTGCACAACTAAATCATTAAACTAAACGATAGTAAAACAATAGTTCTCAGGGCTAATGCATTAACATATATGCTTGTACATAGAACGGAGTACTATGTGTTATGAATGGAAAAGTTTTTTTAAAAAAAATCTAGGCTAAACATTTCCTATTAAAAAGCTGGGCTATCTATCAGAGAAGTAGAGCTAAAGTTCTTTTATAGAAAAGTTGTACAGTATTTGGTACAGATCATTGAATAGATAAAAACAATCATGTGGTAATTTTATTAAAAGCCCTCTCCCCCCCCCAAAAAAAAACCATGTGTGGAAAGTAACAGATGGTTGTTCGCTCGTCAGACTTCTAAGACAAGCAACAGTCCATATGGATTGACACCCATACTTACACTTGTACTTGGCAGACTGTGAGAACATAGATGCTCAGATCAATAGCAGTGTGTGGACTAGTATCATTCTAGGTCATGCCATATCTGAGCACTGTTAAATGAACCTTCAGTTGTGGACCACTGAACCAATCTTTAGCTGCCATTGAATCTACTGAAAACTGGAAAAAAGAGAGTTCCAGAGATAATTACCTCCTTTTCTTGTTAGCATTGTAAAAGGCAACTCTTGCCAGCTTTCCCTCTTCTAGCCTTCCCTGTTGAGGACTCATGGATAAGAATTAGCAAGTTCAAGGGCTTAGCAAAAAGGCAGTGGACCGATATGTCAGCTTCCTGCATAAAAAGCTTCATATGTTCAATAGATTGGCAACATTCATTCGCATTTAACACATTTATTGCAGCCTGTTAAATTATTCATTATCAGGTTTAAATAAATAGCAGTTAATCCTTCACAGTAGCTATTTTATAACAATTAACAGTTTGTAAAATAAAAGGCAAATTTATTCAGCCATTAGAAACACATATTTTAAAAAAACATTAGTTAATATGTGTACTGTTTATAGTAATAGGAGGAAAAAGGTCACAATGAAGAAAGGAAGAATGGTAAATATCTTATTTAAATTACATGTTTTTTAATCTTGGAAAACATTTAAATTAGTTGCCAAAGTGCAGCTGGCTGTAAAACAAAGCAAAATGACAACATTCTAGAGTTGTTGTTTTTTTGTTTCATCAATCCAAAATTCATATCTGGATATTTGAATTACTAAGTACTATTATTTCTATCTCAGGGAGAAGGGTTTAAATCATTTCCTATTTAACAGTACATGAAAGAATAGCAATAGCACTTAGCAATAGCACTTAGACTAATATACCGCTTCACAGTGCTTTACCGCTCTCTCCAAGTGGTTCAGAGTCATTATATTGCCCCAAACAATCTGGGTCCTCATTTTACCAACCTCGGATGGATGGAAGGCTAAGTCAACCTTGAGCCGGTCAGGATCGAACTACTGTGTCAGGCATGCCTCCGTTAAAACCCAAGAAAGGAAATCCCGAACTCCATGTTGATAGAGAAGAGGTACTTTTACTGAGTTTGAAATGATAGCAACAAAAGAAAAGCAAGATCTGAAGCAAAAGGTGCAAAAGTTACAGATTGAAAGTATCCCCAAATCCCTCCTCCGAAGGACCCAGGCTGAATGTCCAATCCCCAACCCATATGGTGTCATGTGGGGTGCATCTTCAGATGGTTTCGCCCATCTGGCATTCCAGGACAATTTACCTTGACTGGGTATAAACAAGTCCATTCAGTAGTGCAGTAGATCATTAGAGCAATCCTCCCTTTTCATTCACACAGGGCATCTCTCTCCAGCTCAAATTCCCCACCCAAATGCCAATCTTCCCTTACTATCTGCCCTTACTATGGCAGCCGATAGCAAGCAAGCATCATAGAGGCTGACATACTGGCAGTGAACAGTGAATAAGCCTGCAGTATTGCATTCTATCCACTGCACCTGATCACCATTGTTCAAAAGAAAATTTAGAACTTATAAAATAAAGCACTTCTTCACACAGCCCATAATCAACATAAGCTATTCTTATGTCTATAGAATCATAAGGCAACTGGCAGTTGGAACACAGTTCTTTTCAGGTGGGGACAGGGAGTAGAATGCCTAAACTCCCAGTCCACAGGCCGGATGAGTCATGCACTGGCCATGCCCACACCTGGTTTAGTGAAGGGGTAGCATCAGAGCATGTTATGTAAGGCAACTGGCAGTTGGAACAGGGTTCTTTTCAGGTGTGGAGGGCGAGTAGAATGTCTAACTCCTTAGCATCAGAGCGTGTTAATATAATACTGTATAAGAAATACTAATGATCTAATGGTCATTTCGAAAAATCCTTTCTTAGTGAGCACCTAGAAGCCAAGAGGAACATATGTGCCAAATTTCAAGGTTGTAGGCTTTATGGTTCTGGAGATTTTGTGATGAGTGAGTGGTATTTGGCTTTTATATATAGATACTAGTAGCTAGATACCCATGCTTCACTAGGAAACTATGTGATCGGGCTTGATAAATTGACAGTTAAAGCTTGAAAATGTTCCAACTCTGCTCCAACTGCCAGTTGCCTATATTTCCTTCCTTCCTTCCTTCCCTTCCCTTCCCTCCCCCTCTCCCTTTCTCCTTCCCTCCTTCCTTTCTTTCCTCTCCCTCTTCCTCTTTCTCTTCCTTACTTCTTTCCTTCCCTCCCACCCTCTTTCTCCTTCCTTCCTTCCTTCCTTCCCTCTTCTTCCATCCCTCTCTTTCCCTTCCTTCCTTCCCTCTCCCTCCATCCCTGTCTTTCCCTCTCCTTTCTTCCTTCCCTCTCCCTCTCCCTCTCTTTTACTACTTTCCTTCCCTCTTCCTCCATCCCTCTCTCTGTTCCAACTCTGTTCCAACGGCCAGTTGCCTTATATTTTCCTTCCTTCCTTCCTTCCTTCCTTCCTTCCTTCCTTCCTTCCTTCCTTCCTTCCTTCCTTCCTTCCTTCCTTCCTTCCTTCCTTCCCCCTCTCCCTCTATTCTACCTCCAAACAGTTAAAACAGAGTTCTTTTCAGGTGGGGAGGGGGAGTAGAATGTCTAAACTCCCAGCCCGCAGGCCGGATGAGTCATGTGCTGGCCATGCCCACGCCCAACTGGCAGTTGGAACAGAGCTCTTTTGAGATGGGGAGGGGGAGTAGAACATCTAACTCAGAGCGTGTTAATAATAATATAAGAAATACTAATGATCTTATGGTCATTTCAAAAAATCCTTTCTTAGCGAGCACCTAGAAGCCAAGAGGAATATACGTGCCAAGTTTCAAGTTTGTAGGCTTTACGGTTCTGGGGATTTTGTGATGATGCGTGAGTGGTATTTGGCTTTTATATATATATTTTATTTTTATTATTTATTTTTGTCAAGTACGTGTTGGTAATATACATAGATATAATATTGTTTATATACATAAGATGGGTACTGATAAGAGGGAACATTAGGACAGGGACGATAGGCATGCTGGTGCACTTATGCACGCCCCTTACTGACCTCTTAGGAATCGGGTGAGGTCAACAGTGGACAGTCTAAGGGTAAAGTTTTGGGGGTTTGGTGACGAAACCACAGAGTCAGGTAGTGAGTTCCAGGCATTTACCACTCTGTTGCTAAAGTCGTATTTTCTACAGTCAAGTTTGGAGTGGTTCACTTTGAGTTTGTATCTGTTGTGTGCTCGTGTATTGTTGTGGTTGAAGCTGAAGTAGTTGTTGACAGGAAGGACGTTGTAGCAGATAATTTTATGAGCTACGCTTAGGTCGTGCCGAAGGCGACGTAGTTCTAAGCTTTCTAAGCCCAGGATTTCAAGTCTGGTTGCGTAAGGTATTCATTATCTATATATAGATAATGTTCAGTGAATGATCACTCAATGTTCAGTGAAAATAATTCAGCACTCGTCAAATCACTCATATAATCATCAATCTGCTCTGGAACCAACTACCCCCAGAGACCCGGACTATCCCCACTCTGCTGGCTTTCCGTAAAGCCATTAAGACATGGCTTTTCTTGCAGGTGGGGGGGACAACTTAATTCCACCTGAGCCTACCCCCCAAGTATGTATGTGTCGAATGGATGTTGCTGTTTTAAATAATTGTTTTAAATTTTTGTACTTGTTTTTAAATTTTATGCAATTTCTTTGTTTATTCTTGTATTTCTCCTTGTTGTAAGCCGCCCCGAGTCCCTCGGGAGTTGGGCGGCATATAAGAATAACAAAATAAAATAAAAAATAAATAATAATCTACATTATTAATATTAATAACTTCTTATACAATGAAGCAAGGTAACAAATTGGAGAATATTTATTTAATATCAAATGAAATGGCCACCAATTCTCTTCTGAGAAAAAATCAACAAAGAATACAATTAAAGGTTATAGCCTAATTGATTTTGGTTCCAAAGTCCTATTTCATAATTGTGCATTAAACAACTGAAGTTTTATTTCCAACCAAAGAAAAGACATTGGAATCTTTCTACTTTCAAGAATAGTTTTACTTCAATAAATTTACTTTATGAGTATCTTAATTTCCAGATTATAATTTCTTGATTAAAAAATGAAGTTGGCCACTGAATCTACAAACTGGCTATTTTTGTCAATAATATGCTTGTTAGACTCCTAACTTCCTCATTTAATTTTTAGCATGTTTTCTTTCTTATTGTCAGGATTTTTTAAAAAAAGAACTCAAATATGAAGGATTCTTAGGTATCCCTTCATTTTATTGAACTGCACAGTGAAGGTAAAAATAAAATACTGAAGTACTGCATCTGTTATAAAATTATTATGACCAAGGCTCACACAGTGAGCATAAACCAATACTACTGAAAATGATATTAATATACTTCCTTCCTGCAGAGGGTATATTATTTTATAGTTCTGGTTTTCGCTATCTGCCCAGCCTGAGAGTACCAAAGAAAGAATTCTGCTCAGAGTTTTTATGCATGTGTCTTATCCCACAGAGATATGAATAGAATTTAACATATACTCCTTAAACAACCTCTCCCCCCACCCAGTAATCTACTTTCTGGTTTCAAAATGTTAAAGCTGCATTTTGTGGTGTTGATTTTAATGATGCAAACTAGCATACAAGCTCATCAGCAGTCCCACGAGTTAAAGGCAGAGAAAATTGAGGCTTGGATGCAATCTTGCTGCCGTTTTATAGTACATTCCACTAGATCAATGGAGTGTAGAAATATTGATTGAGAAACCTTGCTAAGCTGAAAAGCAGTTGCAGCTGCCAAAACTGTCATCCAGAAGAGGGCTTATCAAACATCCCTCATTTTGTCATTTACTCTTTTGCCCTTATGCACAAGGACTCCCGCAGCAACCTCCCTGTGGGCTTTAATGATCCTACCTCCCATCTCATTTGAAAACCAAGCACTGACAGTAGACCTTTCCTCTTCCTGTCTTAACTGATTTAAAAATCTATACTTTGTAAATGTGAAGAAAACAGAAACAAAAAAATGTCTGAAAAGAAATGAACAATCTAATCCGACAAAAGGCAAATCACCCAATTTCATTTTAGCTTGATTTTTCTTCAGAATACACATTTGGCAAACACAGAGAGAAGAAGGGAGAGAGAGAGAGAAGTACCCTCACACACACATACACAGACAGAAATTGCACTTATGTGTCTTTAGTTGTGTACATTTTTTTACACTTTAGTTGTGTCTAAAACTTTTTCCATAATGCTTACTTTTACAAACAACATCTATTTTACGTATATTTATCTAAACTGCAATTTTTCAAATGTATATGTATTCAATACATTTTTTTAAATAATTATTACTGAAATTTGAAATATGTCCTAAAATACTGAAAGGCAAGATTTCAGCAGACAGATTCGTTCTAGCACCATAACATATATTTGGGAGATATTAATTGGGTAAATTAATATAAGACTCAAACAAAGTGGATCATCTGTTTCTTTCAATCCTATGTATATTTTCTCAGAAAAAATCATTGAATTAAATGGGTCTCAACCATTTACCTACATAATAAATGATTTTTAAAAATAGCAACACAATTAGTGAAAAATATATTTAAAAATAAAAATCATAGTTACATTAATATTTCACTGTCTAACTTTATGGAGGATAGATAAGAATTATGTCTATTTTAACTTGATAAAACACTCTCTTCTGTCTCCCCCCAACAACATGAATGATGAATTTAGTAAGAGCATTTTCCAGTCTGTTACTTGTGTTTAATTTTATACCACTTCTTTAGAAGTCTTCCTAATGCAATAATATTAATATATATTTTATTTAGCATTTAGCATTTAGCAACTGGGTAACAAATTTAAAATGGGGATTTACAAATTCTATAATCTAACACAGATGTTTGTGCTCAGTGCTCTCCACAATATGAACAAGTCTGAAAAATTCTACAAGATAGAAATATCAAGCAAACATGACTTCTTAATTTTGTCATCCAAAAATTGCCAATGGAACATATTCGGTACCCACTCAAACCATGGCTACAAGTGTATTTTACAACTACCATTACTAGTTGAAAAAAAATGTATAGGTGTTCTGCATTTAATGTACATTTTGTGCAGAGAATATTAAAAAGTAAGAAGTAGTTGAGGAACAATGCAAAATGTTTCAAACACAAGAGGTCATTTATCTGAGCTCTCTCTTCCTATCAAAATCCTACTATGTGATAGCATTTGGAAACCCCCAAAAGTAACTGAAAGGAAACTACTAACTTAATAGTAGAAAGTAATTTTGATTTCCTCAAAGCTTTCAGGACTGAATTGTTCATAAATAAGGTGACAATGAATGTTTCTGGGTAATTTTATTAGAAGATACAGAAATTACTCAGGAGAATCAACTGAGTTTTCCATAGCTGACTCTTTTTAATGCACATTTGAAGAATGAATTAAGGTGATTCCAATTATTTCTAGATCTGCCAGTTCTCTAGGCTAACAGACAACTCCCTTTACAAAAAAGAGCCAATTAAAGTTGATGACGGGATGGGCATAGATCTAGAAACAGGACCCAAATCATGTACTAATATGATCATCCTTTTGTATAAACTCTTTGAGCAACATTCATCCTTTCTAGTCTCTCCCATTCTTTGAATGAATGGAAATGAAATAGGATAATTTTCTTTAGTGAGAATTAACTCAACTCAGCATGAGCCCTGAATAGCAAAATGGGATGATTTAGAATTTCTAAAATTCAAATCAGGGACAAACATCTTTGATTTGTACTGTCTAATTCCTTACCCTGAGAGGTCATGACATTGTAACATAATTGAAGAACATTTTATTTCAACAAGTCTTCAATCCTAGCTAAATGTTATTGGTACGTCTTTTTGGGAGTGGGGACCAGAGTGTATGTTGTTTCCAAAATTGTTATGTGGTGTAAACCATTCAGTATGTTTTTATTTATGTGGGCTATGAAAGCTGAAAAATAAACAAACCAATTAAAACAATCTATTCTCTAGATCAGTGTTTCCCAACCTTGGCAACTTGAAGATATCTGGACTTCAACTCCCAGAATTCCCCAGCCAGCATTCGCTGGCTGGGGAATTCTGGGAGTTGAAGTCCAGATATCTTCAAGTTGCTAAGGTTGGGAAACACTGCTCTAGATCAACACATGGGCAGTAACTCCAGCAGTGAAATAGGCTGCATGGCATTTTCAAGAATTTGGGATGCTAGAAAAATAGATCTGTAACTAGACCGTACACTACTTTTAAATGCGACAGTACAGAGCAACATCTGTCTAGCTGATAACACAAAGAATTTAGCAGCACATAAACTATTTTCTCAATGCAAAACGAATTAGCCTTCCATATTATTCTTCCAAAGCAACATATTGCCATGTGTCTCTGGATTTGCAAACCCCTCATTGTCACTTGTTTATATTTTGTTTTCATTACATATTTTTTGCATAATTAAAATTATCTCTCACATGATGAAGCAGAATTTTCTTTCTGTTTTTCATTTTACAGCAGTGAAACCTGAGTTCCCAAGAAGAGATTCAAATGGTGACTTTATAGAAACAAATCCATTTGCAAATTATAAAGCTGTGATGAGTAACAAATCTGGGCTTTCTGTTTTCATTGATGACATGGGAAAAAATAGTTACCATTTTCCAACACAATGCTTCATTTTCTCTACAATAGTTCTCAGGCTTCTATGATCATCCTAAATTAATGACAGCTATTTGGGGTCTTTTGTTTGTTGCTTAATGAAATTGTATCTGCCCAAACGAATTTGGCTTTCAGTTTCAGATGAGAATCATAAGCTTTTCAAAAACCAGTGGAAAAGTGTTGTTGTATCAAGTCCACATAGAAATGCAGCTCAAATCTGAAACTTTAGGACTTAAAAGTATAGTTTCTAATCTATTTGCTAATATTAAAAATAAAAATTATTGCAAATAGCATAAATATTTTAATGGCTTTCAATGAATGAATTGCAAATTGCACATATTGGACAGTTAGTATAAACCACACTGTTAAAGTGGGCATTTAATACAAAAGTTGTGTGTTTCCTGTAAAAAAGAAAGACCAATTTTAGTATTATACTCTTTATCAGTGCAGTATCATAATTTCAACAAAGTGTGTTATCAGTTGAAGATAGACAGCTGTTGAAGTGTCCCTCCATAATGATAGCAGAAATGAATGAAGTCAGCCATCATTTGTCATACTGGGTTAGAAAGTCATAAAAGTTATCTGAAAATCTGCATATGTTTGGAAAAAATCTTCCCCAAAAAATCTGCATATATTTAGGGAAGTGCATAAAATGTTTGATTGGATTAAGCTCTCTTTAAGTGAAGCATACGAAAAGTGTATAGGAAAAGGCCATATATTGGAAGTGTTTGCATAGAGGAAATATGTAGAAAAATAAATTCAAATGATAGCAACTGGGCATATGAGAAAGCACACCCAGGGAGAACAGCATATTCATGAATATAGTCAGTACCGACATAAATTGGATTACCACTGATATACATACGCTTATTTGTGTATCAAATGTCCGGTTATTATTTCTAACCATGTCCACTTTAAAATATTAGGTAACAAAATGAGAGACAATATCTCTGACACTCTAAAGCCGTGGCTAATCACACTGGACAAAACTATACTAGATGGCTAATTAACTGACTGGAGACAAAATTGCTTCCAAGCAGGAATCTGCAAAATAGCCACAATTCACACAGCAAGATGTAGAAGTGCTACAATTTGTCTCATTGTGAAGTGGAAATGATTTGTGTCATTGAGTTGATGGGTTCTGCCTCAATCAGGTGCTTTGTGTCACCTAGCAGACTCAATCAATGATTTCAGTACCTCACAAGCCCTTCAACCTGAACTGATGGCTGCAGTTACTTTGCTGTGCTTTTTGAAGCAAGGACATACAGTATAGATCTTCAACAAATATTTCCTTCAGCAAAGCAAAGGACCCTTAGAAACAGCATAGTTTATTTCCTATAATTGTTTTCTGTAAACAATAAGAAAAGAGCTAAAGGTTTCCCAATATACGGTATTTATACCCATCTGGTTTTGTTACGGTGTTCCTTTGTTCCTGTAATGAAGAGAACAACATTATGTTGCGCTACTGCAACCTACAACCTACAAGACCCTATTAATTTCCAGTTGAATTGTAGCACACAATGAAACACTGCCAAAAAAAATTATTGCAGAATTAATTTTTGCATTACAGAGGAGGATAGTTTTCCACTGCTATGATTCTTGCCCCAACCAACCTTTTTCCCCTCATTGCTGAATATAAGGTATATAATGATTTTGCTATTTCATTAGGCTCTGTTTACACTGATAAAATAGAATTCAATGCTTAGCGTTAGCATAAAGGCCCAATAACTTTTACATGGCATGGGCAAGGATAAGGATAGGTGCCAAATTTTGTGGTCTCCCATTAATCAAATTGATGGAACACTTGTTAGCTTTTGCAGAGTTTAGTGTTTTGCAGAATTTAGGAACACTGCTCTAAGAAATAAATTCAAGTAGTCATTGACTTATGACCACATTGTAGACCAAAATTTCCATTTCTAAGCAAGACAGTTAAGTAATTTTGCCCCATTTTACGACCTTTCTTGTCACAATAGTTAAGTGAATCCCTGCAGTTGTTAAGTTAGTAACACAGCTCTTAAGTGAATCTGGCTTCCCCCTTGATTTTGCTTGTCAGAAGTCACAAAAACTGATCACATGACCCTGGGATACTGCAACCATCATAAATACATGCCAGTTGCCAAGCAATCGAATTTTGATTACATAACCACGTGGATGCTGCAGTGGTTGTAAATGCAAAAAATAGTTGTAAGACACTTTTTTCAGTGCCATCGTAAGTTTACTAGATGAATGCCTGTAAGTCGACTACTATCTGTACCACAAACTACATTTCAATTCATAATTATAGGTCCATGTATATGCAATTTTCCCTGATTTAAAATGTCTTCTTTAATAACAAACTTGCAACAAACAGAATCACATGAGTCAAATACGTAAAACACAGAGACCAGTTTCATAAATAATTTCAAATATGTTAAATGGGCTGAAGTGAATTGTCCTAAGACATTCGAACAATCTGTCTCACCCAACTGGCACTTGAATGCTGATGAGATTACAATTTGGAATTTATTGATGGCCTTATTCTGCCATTCTATAACTATAAGTTAAGTCTTGAACCCACTTGAACTTATTTCTGAAAAGGTGTGAATATAGTGATATTCATAGAGTGTGAATATTCATAGGTGTGAATATAATGATATTCATACATCCACAGCTGCTGTGGCCTAGAGATGGAGCTCTTGCCTCACAATCAGGAGGTTGTGAGTTCGATCCTAGGTAGAGGCAGATGTAGGGTCTCCTGCTTGGGCAGGGGGTTGGACTAGATGACCTGCAAGGTGCCTTCCAACTCTGTTAATCTGTTAAAAGATGAAGTATGCATAGCAGCATTTAAGTAATGAGTTATCTTACCTGATGGCTGGCTACCATTTAGATAAATGCTTAGGTATGACTCTTATTGAAATACAGTTTCCTCAAATCAAAAAAAGTTACTACACATAACCAGGAAGTTAGATTGATTTTATTAAAGCCTAAAAGAAACATAAATGTATCTCACTTTTTTTGAAAATCTCTAGCACCCCTGCCGTTTACCAGTTTCTTCTGTAGCCATGAAATGGAGCTAACATTGCTTTCCCTACCTGCCTCATACATGGTAACAAGGGAATGAATTATTTACAGCATGCAAGCTTTGAAGATGAAATTGTTACATAGATGCCAAGAAGATTTATCATCATGGCTCTGTAGGGAGGGAAATCATGTCTTTGAACACTGCCATTGCTGATCAGAACAGACTTTAAAAGAAAACAACTGAACGGATATGAGACAGAAAGTACGAAAAGACAAAATACAAAGTTTGAATAATTAAAACAGGCTACGGTGCATATGAACTTATTTCTCCGAGAAGCTCACACAGGGGGGGAAATCCTAAATTAAGCTTTAAATAAAATATAGACTTGAAAATGAAGCCATCTGAAATAACAATTCTGAAATTCAAGTTCAGTTCAGGATCTCTGCCAACATCTAACCATCAAAGAAAATTACATGGACTCAGTTTGAACTTTTTTTTTTGTTTGCAATGAAACTTAAGCATATTTGCAGCCTGATATTATTAATGGCCACACACAAAGTATGTGGTACTCTTTGTTAGACTGAAGATGGACAGGAGAAGTAGATTCATCAATACCACAGCCAATATGCACAGAGATTATTCTCTTTAGGCATGGCTAGACAACGTTTTTTATACCTATGTCTGCTTTTAGCCTCTCAGTGATACATCCAAGGTTACATACTTACAAATGGCTCAGGACAGACAAGAAAATGAGAGAGAAAAGGACAAAAACCAATTAAGAACCTGAATGACATTATAACTAAATTCTTAATGTGAGTTACTGAAATGTCAGTACCAAGAAATGAAAAATTCATAGACACTGAATGAAGTGCTGGGAAAGCAGGTATTTTTCTATGGAAGTAGTATTTATTTATTTATTTATTTATTTTGGAATTCTTATATGCCGCCCAACTCCCTAAGGACTCAGGGCGGCGTACAACAGTGAGAAAATACAAGAATAACCAAAATCTAAAAAGTTAATTAAAAGCAAATATAAAAATTAAAACACACTATAAAAAGAATCATCACCAACCATTCAACATCATACATACTTGGGGGGTGGGCTCGAATGAATTAAGCTCTACCCCCCGCCTGCAGGAAAAGCCATGTCTTAACAGCTTTCCGGAAGGCCAGCAGAGTGGGGATAGTTCGGGTCTCTGGGGGAAGTTGGTTCCAGAGCACAGGGCCAGCCACAGAGAAGGCTCTCCCCCTTGGGCCCGCCAGCCGGCATTGTTTGGCCGACGGGACCTGGAGGAGGCCCACTCTGTGGGCCCTAACCGGTCGAAGGGAAGTATGAGGCAGAATGCGGTCCCGTAGATAACCTGGTCCCAAGCCATGAAGGGCTTTAAAGATGGTGATCAACACCTTGAATTGGACCCGGAGACCGATGGGCAACCAATGCAGCTGGCGGAGTATCGATGTCACGTGGGTGTACCTTGGCACACCCACCACAGCACGCGCAGCCGCATTTTGCACCAACTGAAGTCTCCGGATACTCTTCAAGGGTAGCCCCATGTAGAGCGCATTGCAGTAGTCCAAGCGAGAGGTGACAAGGGCATGAGTGACCGTGAGTAGAGCCTCCTTCTCCAAATATGGCCGCAACTGGTGCACCAGGCGAACCTGTGCAAAGGCCCCTCTAGCCACAGCTGAAAGATGATGGTCCAATTTTAGCTGTGGATCTAGAAGGACCCCCAAGTTGCGGACCTGGTCCGAGGGAGTCAATTTCGCTCCCTCAAGGACCACGGAGGGACAGTTGTCGTAGTCCTTAGGAGGCAATATCCACAGCCACTCAGTCTTGTCGGGATTAAGTCTGAGTCTGTTCCTCCCCATCCAGATCCTGACGTCGTCCAGGCACCGGCACATTACATCAACTGCCTCACTGAAGTCAGACGGGGTGGTGATGTACAGCTGGGTGTCATCAGCGTACTGATGGAAACACACCCCATGTCTGCGAATGATCTCCCCCAGCGGTTTCATGTAGATGTTGAACAGGATGGGCGAGAGAACCGACCCCTGAGGGACCCCACATAATAGGGGCCTAGTGGACGATCTCTGCCCCCCTGCCAGCACTGACTGCATCCTATCAGCGAGATAAGAGGAGAACCACCGCAGAACGGTGCCTCCCACTCCCAACTCGCTGAGACGATGCAGAAGGATACCATGGTCGATGGTATCGAAAGCCGCTGAGAGGTCAAGTAGCACCAGGATGGAGGAATTTCCCCCATCCCGGGCCCACCAGAGATCATCCATCAGAGCGACCAAGGCAGTTTCTGTACTGTAGCCGCGCCTGAAACCCGACTGGTAAGGGTCTAGATGATCTGTTTCATCCAGGAGCTGCAGAAGTTGAGTCACCACCACCTTCTCCACAACTTTCCCTAAAAAAGGTAAGTTGGAGACCGGACGATAGTTCTTCAAGTCAGCTGGATCCAGGGAAGGCTTCTTCAGGAGGGGTCGCACCACCGCAGCTTTTAACGACTGCGGTACGGATCCCTCTCTCAAAGAAGCGGTGACCACCGCCTGGATCCAGCCGCGTGCTACCTCTCTGCTAGCCGAAACCAGCCAGGAGGGGCACGGGTCCAATAAACAGGTGGAGGTACCCATCGCTCCCACAGCCCTGTCCACATCCTCGGGAGAAACAGGCCCAAACTCTTCCCATAATGATGGACTAAGACTAGCCCCTGTCAACTCAATGGACTCTGCCCAGCCGGAGTCCAGATTTGACCGAATCTGAGCGACTTTATCCGACAGAAACTCAGCGAATTCCTCAGCTCTGCCTTGTAAGTGTTCCTCGCTCCCCCCTTTTGCAAGGAGGGAGCGAGTCACCCTAAACAAGGCGGCTGGGCGAGAATCTGCGGACGCAATAAGAGCGGAAAAATAGGATCGTTTTGCCGCCCTTATCGCCACTAAATAAGATCTGATGTAAATTCTTAATAGTGTTCGATCAGACTCGGTTTTTCTGGCCCTCCAGCGGCGCTCCAGACGTCTCTTCTGGCGTTTCATCTCCCGGAGCTCCTCGGTAAACCAGGGAGCTTTCCGGAATCCACTGCCATAGAGAGGTCGCTTAGGCGCAATTCGGTCTAGAGCCCCTGATGCTGCGGTGTTCCAAGCAGCCACCAGGGAGTCAGCCGAATTGTGTACCAGGGTTTCAGGTATTTCCCCAAGTTCCCTCTGGAATCCTTCCGGTTCCATTAGGCGCCTGGGGCGGAACCACTTAGTCGGTCCCGCCTCCCTGCGGGGGAGGAATGGGGCTGCGAAATCCAGCCTCAGTAGGAAATGATCTGACCATGACAGTGGGGTACAGTATTCCTGTGGCAACCCAACTCAAGCATATAAATCAGCTGAATAAAAGCAAAAAAAAATTATTGAATGGGCCTTTATTTTGTAATAATCAGAGATTTGGAGTGATTTGGAGTTTGGGATGATCTGATACTTATAATTAGCACACTCTATAAGGCAAGGGGTGGCTGAATGAGATGAGGACCACCTCTTTTCCATATATATTGCAATGTTATACATATATATAAAAGGATTATATTTGCCTGGCATGGCATGCTGTTACTTTCCTCATTCTGAATCTTCAGATGATGCTGTTTATCGTTAAGATATGTTACTCGGGGGGGGGGACATAACAATAAAATGGAGTGCTTGGAAGAACAAAAAGAAAACAGACTGACTATATTTTAGGTATTAATATTAGTTCGCAATGAACACAACTCCATTTTCTTCCAACTAGCAGGTGGATTTTCTTGCCTGATGCTGCAAATCTTCAGAAACTGTAGTGGTTGCTTGTGTCTATGGAGATTATCAGTCATCCAGGTCATAGTTGTCCCAAAGGTGGTTTTTCAAGAGGCAACTGGGCTTTCTGGTTTTTCTTTGAAGACATTTTGCTTGTCATCCAAGAAGCTTCTTCAGCTCTGATGGGTTGGTGGGGAATGTAAGGATTTATATTCTGGAAATCCACACATATCCCCGCACCATTCAAAGGATGTTCATCCCAAAGTGCATCACTAAATGTCTATGGAGATTCTCAGTCATCCAGGTCATCCAAGTCAAGGTTGTCCCAAAGGTTCATTTTCAAGAGGCAACTGGACTTTCTGGTTTTTCTTTGAAGACATTTCAAAGACATTGTAGTGGTTGCTTAGACATCTTGTTAGACCATGGACATAACACCAATTATCATGATGCAAAATTGATCCCATCATTAATATGGTATACATTTCTATCTCTACAGTTATTTTTTTTCCTTAATTAGAATCTACACTCGAACTGCCTTAACTGAATGTGGAATGTGGAAATTCAGCTATACTTCTCTGCCAATGGTATAGCAATAGCAATAGTATTTAGGCTTATATACCATTCCATAGCACTTCACTACACTCTCTGGGTGACTTACAATGTAGCATTATTTGAACATTGCCCCCAACAATCTGGGTCCTGTTTTCACTGACCTCAGAAGGGTGGAAGGAGGAGTCAACCTTGAGCCCCAACAGGATCGAACGCCAGGCTATGGGCAGAGTTTGCCTGCAATACTGCATTTTAACCACTGCACCACCAGTGTAGACTATCTTTAGAGAAAAACCCCACCATATCTTCCATATTTGATTTTACCAGTTCATTTCCAGGTCAGGCAAAAGTATTGACATACATTTTCTGTAGTTTGATGCTTATATACAGTACATGTAATTTATAGCTCTTTTCCCTTCACTTATTTATTTTTTATTTATTTAGTGTTCTTCTATGCTGCCCTACTCCCTGAGGACTCAGGGCGGCGTACAACATTTTAAGGAACAACTAAACAATAAAATTATTAAAAACAATTTAAAAGAGTTTAAAAAGATATACCAAAACCATACACACATGGGGGAAAGCTGTCTCAAAATCACCCCGCCTGCAGGAAGAGCTATGTCTTAATGGCTTTTCGGAAGGCCAGCAAGGTGGGGATAATTCGGATCACTTGATACTAAATATGCTAAGATTTCAGAATGGCTGGTCACTATGTCGATGGTGACCACAGAACTTGGTCTGTAGAAGCTGTTAAAATATGAGTTTGTTACAATAGCTCTTTCTACTCCTTATATCATGTAGTCATATAAAAAGAGAAGAAGCAGGATGAAACCTTTTGTTAATTAAAGTTCTATTAAAATATTGGGGATAGATACTCTCTGTTTGGAGGCAACTAGGTGTGGTCTGATTGACATCTTCTAGATTCACAGAAGTATACCTATTTCATGATTTTATGAATATCACCCTAAAACCAAAAAAGAGAGAGAGAGAGATACAACTCTGAACAGTACAGTTATACATGCTTTATGAAGGGATGGTAAATGAATGGCTGGTGGTCAGGAAAGATTCAATTTTTCCAGAGTGGGTTTAGGTATTGTTGCCATTATTACCAGGAAGAGACATCACTGAGGTTCAAAAAATTACCTCTGCTGCTTCTTATTTCTTTCCAGACTTGAACATTTAGGGCTAGAAAAGGAAAGTAGCACCAGATACTCAATAAATATAAGCCCTCATTTCAAGAATATGCAATAGCAGCATTTTTTTTTTGTTTTAATTATAAGATGAAAGGTGTGGTACTATAAATTCAGGTGTCTGTGAAACATTAACAGTGCCTTGTTTGTCATAATTATCAATAAAGATTAATCAAAAAGCTATTGTAGTCAAGTTTGCTTCTCTGTCCTCCCAACAGATCTCATTAGACTGAGACATTCTCAAGTAGTTTAAGAAATGCTATAAATATAATGGCAGCAGGGACAGGAAAATGACAGTGTTCAAATATTAATGACAAGATGAGTTTATTTTTTATATACCATCAGTCTAGCTGCATATCAACCCCAATCTGCTATGGCTGTTTCTCATGAATGATACAGAACATATTAAGCATTTTTGAGGCCTTTCTCCTTACATTTAATTAAAGTATACTGCAATTAAAGCTAATTGAGACCTCATAACTAAACAGAACTATTCACTCACCAATTAAAAGATGCCAATGAAAAAGGAAGTCTGACAGCAGCACATCAAATATGACCTTGGATAATGTACTATTGTGGGAACTCTCCCCAAAGTGTTATCCTGAATAGCAAATACTGTATTTAAAGCATCATAAAGACTTATACTAACACCATTGAATAATCAAGACAGTCCATACCGCACACATGCAAACAAAGGATAATCAAGGAAATGAAATATCTGAAGTTGCAAGATCATAGTTCATGCCCACAAACATTCTGCTGATGAATTAGCTGGTTTACACATTGTGCTCTATTTGATTTAGTTTGAATAAATCCAGCACTGTAGGCTGTAAATCAGAAGCTTTGCTTACTTCAATGTGCTATTTCAGTCAATTGTGAGGTATTCAATAATCCATGGTTAAGAAAACTGTGCCTTAGACTCAGCGGTGGGTTGCTCTCATACCTTGCTACTGGTGCGCTGCGCGCACATCTCCATGTTTTGTGCACGCTATGCGTGCGCGCCCCCTCACGCAATTTTGCTTCTGCGCTTGCACAGGAAGCAAAAAAAGCCCAAAAATTCTGAAAAAAAGGTGGTGACGCGTGACGGACTGGTGAAGACGACGGACCGGTGTCGTGCGCCAATTGCTTAATCAGCCGGCCGCTACCGGTGCAGTAGAGTGGACCGCACCAGTAGGAACCCACCACTGCTTAGAATGCTGTGTGGAACCAATGAACTAAACATGCTATAACTATCCCGCTTACCACTGATCTGAAGCAAATAGGTGGACTTCCCAAACCAGAAAAGTACTTCTCTGCAGCTGAATTCAAAAACAGTTTTGGAAAACAGCTGAATATCCTATCCCTTTCTGCACTAAAGGTTCTTGGACCCTCACACAGGAAACAGCAGGACTGGTTTGACGAAAAATGGTGAAGAAACCAAGGCCCTACTTGTTGAAAAGCACTGCCTTCACCGTGCTTATCAGAATGACCCGTCATCAACATTTAAGAAAAAATGCCTTCAACAACACTAGCAGGACCGTACAGAGCATGCTTCGCAAGATGCAGGACTCCTGGTTGAGTGCCAAAGCAGATGAAATTCAGAAGTCTGCTGATAGAAATGATGCCAAACGGTTCTACGAAGCCCTCAGATCCTTGTACGGACCTCAGCCCTCAGGAAGCTCTCCTCTACTAGACTCAGATGGTGCAACTCTCATTACTGAGAAGACTCTGATCCTACAGCATTGGGCTGAGCACTTCCAATCTGTACATCAACAATGAGGCGATCGACAAAATGCCCCTGGCGGATATCAACCACAGCCTGGACACCCCACCATCAAAGACTGAAACCTTACAGGCCATCAGCCAGCTGTCCAGTGGCAAGGCCCCAGGATTTGATACGATCCCAGCAGAAGTCTATAAGGATGGTGGTGCAGTGCTTGTTGACAAACTCACTCTGCTGTTCCAGTCCTTCTGGAATCAAGGAACCATTCCACAGGAACTGAAAGATGTGTCCATCATACACCTCTACAAGAGGAAAGGGAATCAACAAGTCTGCGATAATCATAGAGGATTATCACTGCTTTCCATTGTAGGCAAGATCCTTCCACGTGCATTGCTGAACCACCTGACTGACCAACTGGAACAGGGTCTATTACCTAAAACACAGTGTGGTTTCCACAAAGCGTGTGGCACTGTGGACATGATCTTTGCAGCCCGACAGCTCCAACAGAAGTGTCAAGAGCAGAATTGCAAATTGTACACCACCTTCGTGGATCTCACCAAGGCTTTTGACCAGTGGTAGGATTCAATTTTTTTACTACTGTTTCTGTGGGCGTGGCTTGGTGGGCGTAGCTTGGTGGTCATGTGAGTGGGTGGTCATGGGTGGGTGGGCATGTGAATGGCTGGGCATGGCCAACTCAATGTCACTCCCACCCAGTCACATGATCTCCCCCCAGCCACACCTACCCAGCAACCTAGGACTAAGGAAAAATTTCCTAAGGGTGAGACCAATCAACCAATGGAATAGCTTGCCTTCAGAAGTTGTGGGTGCTCCAGCACTAGAGGCTTTCAAAAAGAGTGAGGGAAGTACACCCCAAAAGGACAGTGCCAGGAACCACTAAAACAATGCAAAAAACTTAAAACAGCCATTCCCCTTTTTTAAAAAAGTCACCCCAAAGCAAACTCGGCAGCTGAGAGGGAAACTAAGAGCAGCTGCTCAGGCTAATTGAAAGCCAAAAGCCATTAATCCTTCCAACTCTATTATTCTATGTTCTCTATGTTCTAAATTGGGTGCTTCACAGCAGAAGCAATACAGCTGGCTGGACCACACATGTGTTAAATTCACGGCCTGTATGATCAAGCTGCATCATTGTCCCCTCCTGTATCTTTTCCCCCAGGGAGAAACAAGAAGTAGCCAACACTGCAGCAGCTATAAAAGGTCTTTGGAAAACTCCAGGGAGTATCAGCTGATCACAGAAGTGTTACTTAATACTCTTTATAATGATAATGTTTGTAATCTTGTCCTTCTTCCTGAAGGGAAGAGGTTAAGCCCATCCCTAGATGGGTGATTGATGGGTTTCCCTCAGTGGTGAAATCTAAAAATCTTCCTATGTGGGTGTGGCTTGGTGATCATGTGACTGGGTGGGTGTGGCTTGGTGGTCATGGTCATGTGACCGAGTGAGCTCAAAAACCAACTTTCACACATCACACACAAACAACACAAAAGCAACACAACTGACTCACGCACAATGGAAAAGCACACAAAATGGCCCCTGCAACAACAAGCAGGAACCTCACAGAGCCACAAAGAGCTCAAAAACCAACTTGCACACTTCACACACTTCACACACAAAAGCTAAACAACTGACTCACACATAATGCAGAAGCAGCTGACTTCAAACAAAATGCTGGAACAAGCAGGAACCTCACAGAGTCACAGTTTGGGCGAATAGGTAGTAAAAAATGCTTTAAATTTTTTTTAAAAAAAGGTTCTCCCCCTCAGCTGATTGTCAAACAGCTGATCGTCGGAACCTTTTTTTAAAACTTTTTAAAGCATTTTTTTTACTACCAGTTCGGGTGAATAGGTAGTAAATATGCTTTTAAAAAAGTAAAAAAATGTTTCATCAGCTGTGCTGCCCGATCATCTGAACCTTTTTTTTACTTTTTAAAAGCATTTTTTACTACCGGTTTGGGGAATCGGGAGCATTTTTTACTACCGGTTTGGGTGAACTGGGCCAAACCGGTAGCATTTCACCCCTGGTTTCCCTGCTCTAATCCTGTCAGTTTATGTTGTTTATTGACTTGATTCAGCATGTATCAGCTGCATTCCAGCTGCCATTAACTGAAGGGAGGGAGGGGGGAGAAAAACCTCTCTTGCACTTTATTTTTAACTGGTTCTCCGAACTGCATAAACAATTTACTAACGGCTCGGGCGAACCGGTGAGAACCGGTTGAATCCCACCTGTGCTTTTGACACTGTCAGTCACGAAGGTCTGTGGCGCATCATGTCGAAGTTTAGGTGCCCTGGCAGATTCATCCTAATGGTACGTCAGTTCATGACGGCATGACAGCTCATGTTTTGGATGATGGAGAAGCTTCAGATGCCTTTCCAGTTACAAACAGCAGCCAGCAAGGTTGCGTGTTGGCACTGACACTGTTCAGCATAAAGTTTTCAGCCATGGTGTCAAACGCCTTCCAGAACAGTTCCTTGAGAATTAACCTGAGATACAGGACCAATGGGATACTGTTCAACTTGCGAAGACTCCAGGCTGTCACCAAGATAAAGGAGACTGTGATACAAGACCTCCTTTTTGCTAATGACTGTGTCCTGAATGCTGGATCAGATCAGGAAATGCAAGCCAGTGTGGACAAATTCGCAGCACCATGCGACAACTTCGTCCTCCTCATCAACACAAAGGAGACCAAAGTGATGCATCAGCCAGCTCCGAAAGCCTAACACCAAGAACCCACCATCACAGTGAAGGGACAACAGCTGCAAGCAGCGGACCAATTTACATACCTTGGCAGCACCCTGACATCGAGGTCAACTGCAGAATCGCCAAGGCAAGCTCTGCATTTGGCAGACTACTGACCAATGTGTGAGACCGCCATGGAATAAGCCTTGCTACAAAGCTCAAAGCCTACCGAGCAGTAGTGCTAACTACCTTGATGTATGCCAGTGAGACTTGGACTGTATACAGGAGGCACGCTAGGCAATTGAACCACTTCCACATGACCTACCTCCGCAGACTTCTGAGGATCCGGTGGCAGGACAAGGACACAGACACAGAAGTCCTCTCCAGAACAGGCCTGCCATCAGTTCACACCCTGCTGATGAAAGCCCAGACACACTGGGCAGGCCATGTTGCAAGGATGCCAGACCATCACATCCCTAAACAGCTCCTCCATGGTGAGCTGTCTCAAGGAAAGCGATCACACGGGGGACAAAGGAAGCTATACAAAGACACGTTGAAAGCCTCCTTCAAGAACCTGGATATTGACACCACCTCCTGGGAAACCCTGGCACAAGATCGATCGACATGGCACATGTCGATCCACAAAGGCTGATTTGAAGACAGAAGAACAACAATAGCACAAGAGAAGCAAGCACTCCGCAAAGGCAGAGCTGCAAATGCTGCAACAATGGTGCCCACATGTCTACCCGACATGTGGCAGAACATTTTGTGCCCATATAGGCCTTACCAGCCACCTGTGGACATACTGTTGACAACCCACAACCTGTTAGATGTCAAGGTCCTCTTCGAACATGATGGACGAACATTATCATTTCAGTCAATTGTGAGGTATTCAATAAACCATGGTTAAGAAAACTGCCTTAGAATGCTGTGTGGAACCAATAAACTAAAGATGCTACTTTTCATGTAACTCTTGTAATAGGCCTATAACTATCCGCTTACCACAGATCTGAAGCAAATAGGTGGACTTCTCAACCCAGAAAAGTACTTCATGCTGCTAGATATGTACAGTCACTGTAAAAATTGACAATTCTAAGCTATAAAAATCATCTCTGCAGCTGAATTCAAAAACAGTTTTGGAAAACAGCTGAATATCCTATCCCCTTCTGTACCAGTTATAAATAAATATAAAATTAAGCCCTTAGTAAGAACTATGGGCAATAGGAATATGTGTTTGCTTAGTAACTGGCAAATTGTTCTGGAGCTTCTTGCAGCACTGAGTCCCATAAACAGATTTTATGCTAGGAGAAAGGAGTCCAATTTCAGAGGACAAAACCCTATGCACTTTCTGAATTCTGAGAAAAAGCAGATTTCCCATCTATTATTCATTCCATCCTACCCACCATGATTGGTGCAGCTCATGCAGATGTCAATTGTTACTTTCTTTTATTTCCTTTTCTCTTTTTAAACTTACTGAGAGAAGGAAACCTTCCAATTTTTGCATGATTGATCAGACTTTTGTTTCTTCATGAGCAGCCAAGCCAATTTCTTCTAGTTTGACTCCTCAACACTTCATATTCAAAACCTTCCATTTTGCTCTTTTGTTTAATTGATCTCTCTGGGGGTTGGCAACTTTCCCATTAGCAGACCTTATGCCAATGCCTAATGCCTGGTTTTCCATCCTCCCTTTAATGGCTGCATTCATGGTACAGCATCCCTTGTTCAAGCTCTTGGGTTTTCCTCTGTTCTGTTTCTTTTTAATAATTTTCATTTGTTTTGTCCTTCCTCCAACTAATACTCCTAAGTGAGACAAAGGTGGAGAAATTGTTCGATAGAAGTAAACATATGTCCATTTTTGTCTAGATAGAAGCCATTTGCTTAATTGTTTAAGTAATATTAGTTAAGATGATCTGATGCAGTTATTTCTAAGAAAGATGATAATACTAATTAGCTCCACACATAACTAAATCACATTAGCTAAATTCACACATATTTAATCCATAATCTGGTTTGTCTGATTTGTGATGTTTGCATAATGTCAGTTAAATTACAGCTGTGCAAACCATGATTTGCATGTTATTTAAACACAGAAATGTTTTTACGGATCTAGGATACTGAGCCCCAAAAGTTTAAATCTTCATGAAAACATATCCAGGAGTTTGTCAAAGTTCAGTTAATCACGGGGTGGCAGAAAGATCACTTGTCTAGATCTCTTTGCTACCATCCAGTGGTTGTCCAGATCTGGTAGCTCTAGATTTCTCATTTTTTTCTGCAATTATACAATATTTTCTCCAGTCTTACTGTGCTCTATTAAGAAACCAGAATACAACATCCAATAACCAAGTATAATACTGGCCAATGACTGATTTTTATATCATACAAAAGCTTCACCTGACTCATTTCTCTGTGACATGCAGTTGGCAGTGTCAGAACACCACAAACAAATGGCAATAGGCTTCTGAGGGAACAAGTAAGAAACTTGCCACATGCTGCATGTGATATATTGTCTGCACTATCTCTTTGCTGGGTGCCTTTCTTCTCCATTCCAGGGTTCTGTTCCCTTATAATGGTTTTCTTTTCATTGATGTGAGTTAGTGTGATTGTTTCCTCTTCCCATTGTTGCATTATTGGCTTTCCTGACAGGGGGAAAGAAAAGCGAATACTCTTTAACCACAGATAGCAAATGACTGAACACCAAGAGTGAAACTAGTGTGAACATTCTTTTTTTTTTGTCTTTAAACAACCTCTGTTAATTATTTTCTGCAGAATAAACGGAGAAGAAAAAGGCAGCTGGGCTCCTGCAACATACCAGCTGAGTAACTGCAAGACTGGCGTGCTTAAATGGAATCCAGAATATTCATGTACTGCTTTTTGATTTCTTGTGGCCTGCTAGGTCACACACAAAGAAATCCGTTTACTCCCTAGTGTGCCTTTGTCCCCATTCCCATCATTAAAAGTGTATAGTTTTCTAATTCCTTAGAATGAAGGATGTTTCCCATAATGTTTCCAGGCTGTACTAAGCCATTGCTTCTTTAGCCAGAGTTTTCTGAATAAACTAAGGTGACCAGACGTCCCGATTTTGGCGGGACACACCCGCTTTTTCGCCATTTGTCCTGCGTCCCGCCCGCCCTCTTAAAAAGTCCCGATTTCTTGAAAGAATGCCCGACTAGGGCATTCTTTCAAAAAATCGCCCTGAAAGGCAGCAGGCCTCTCAGCTTGGGCCGGCTGTGGGCAGCGTTGGCGGCGGGCGGGCGTCCCGCGTTGTTGACTCCTCCGGCGGCGGCTGGAAGCTGGGGGGAGGGGGAAGGGAGGCTGCTCCTCCTCTCCTTCCCCCGCCCCATCCCTAGCCCCGCCCTCGGAGGCGCCGCTGCTGTTGGGAGGGGTGAGGGACGAGGAGCCGTCGCCGCTTTGAATTTACGTCACGAGCGGCGCAAACAGCCCTTCCTCGTCCCCCTCCCCTTTCTTCCCCCCGTCGCCTCGCTGCCGCCGTTGCCCTGGGGCCGGGCGGGCGACCGGGAGACCGCGGCGCTTGGATGCTTGGAGCAGGTAAGCTGCCGGCTGCTCCTTTCCCCGTCTCCCACCTCCCGTTCGTTGCTTGCCAGCCCAGCCGAAGGGAAGGCGGGAGGCGAGGAAAGGCCTCCCGAAAGGAGGGGAGGCTTCGGGAGCCCGCCTCCCTTTCGGGCCAAAAGGGAGGCGGGCTCCCGAAGCCTCCCCTCCTTTCGGGAGGCCTTTCCTCGCCTCCCGCCTTCCCTTCGGCCGGGCTGGCAAGCAACGAACGGGAGGCGGGAGACGGGGAAAGGAGGCAGCTTACCTGTCGCGAGCTGCAGCATCCAAGCGCCCTCCCGCCTCCCCCCCTCCCCCCCACCTCACCTGGACGCCGACATTTGCTGTTTTGCCCTCTGCGCATGCGCAGCGTTCTGCGCATGCGCAGAGGGCAAAACTCAAATGGAGAAACCCACCCCCGTCAATGGTGTCCCGCTTGAAGAAAAAAAAATCTGGTCACTTTAGAATAAACCATCATGGTTGGATCAACACGTAAACTCAAATCCAACTTACAGTTTCTTGTTTTAGCTTGTGTAAAACTAGTAAATTGAAATTTATTCAATAAACTGTGGCTAAAAATGTCTTAACACAAGGAGTAAACACAGTCAGTGTATTACAAATCAGGGCCTTAGTGATAATTTGCAGAAACCACTATAGCATAAAATAGGTGATCTGACACAGAAGAACAAATGAAGGAAAACAGTTTTGTAACAGTGTTTCATTTTGCAGTGAGCTGCTGAATCCATACCTTCCCCTGTGATTAAGACATTCCCACCTTCTCCCAAAATAGCTACTCTACATTTTTCCCTCCCTAATTGACAGAGCTTAATATAAATTTATACATGAATTTTCCTATTCAGCATGTTCATATCTTGTGAGGTTAACCTTTAGAAAATGGATAACACCCATGTAGGAATGCACTTTTTTCCAAGGTAGGCTGTCATAGTAATTGATGATCTTCAGTAAGTGTGCCTCATTTTTTCTAAGAAGAGAACAGAAGCATTGGAGTAGGACTGGGAAGACGCAGGTTCTAGCTTACCTTCAGCCATGGAAGCCTCACCTACCCCACAGGGTGGTTACTGTGGGATTTAAAAAAATGGAGGGATGAGTGCAGTGTGCATTTAGGAAAGGCAATATATCAATCTCACTAATAAAAAAAGAGGATTTGATAAGGTTGCCATTTAAATGGCCGAGTTGGTGCAGTGGTTAAATACAGCACTGCAGGCTACTGCTAGTTCAGCAGTTCAGCTGTTCAAATCTCACCGGCTCAAGGTTGACTCAGCCTTCCATCCTTCCGAGGTGGGTAAAATGAGGACCCAGATTGTTGGGGGCAATATGCTGAACTCTGTAAACCGCTTAGAGAGGGCTGTAAAGCACTATGAAGCGGTATATAAGTCTAAGTGCTATTGCTATTGCTAAATGAAGGCTGTTTCAGAATGCCAAGTTTAGAGTCATGCAACGCTTACTTCTCTGATTCCTATACCTATATTACAGTATGGCCATTTCATCTTGGAGTGCATTCATAAGGCATACACACTCATGGTTTACAACTATTTATAATGTTCTATATACACCCACATTGGACTATAAACTAACAGCCTAAATGGAATTCATCCCACATATTAAGCAAAAAAAAATGGCTGAATAATTTGAGTGAGTATTGCAAAATATAAGATCACCATTCTGCTTGTGTTTCCTTTTTCACCTGTTTGAGTTGAGCATGAATATGGGATAGTTCTTATTACGATAGCATGATGAGTTCCACTTACAGGTTATATATCACTACAGTTTTTTTCTAAATTTTTATTCAGACTTATTATTCTTTCTGTCCTATCAGGGCTGCATAAATTCAAAAAAATTCTACTTCTTGTAGATCAAAGATGCTTGGTTCAAATGTTGGCACACCTATTCTAATCCCCGCATCCATGCCATAAATATTAATCATACTTATCCAAACCTTGATTTAGACAGGTATGCTTGTCACTCAAAAATATATCACTCATGCTCACTGAAAGAAAGATAACCTTGAATTTAAGACTATTCCTCTTCCTCAAGGCATATTAGATACCTCCCCTTCAAAAAAAAAACCCCAATCTATCACCACCACACCTGGTTTACCTTCTTTCCCAGTAAATCTAAAATTGCTTTTCCATTTTAAAGGTGAATTATTTTAAGAAAACACTGAATCTTTGATTCTAGCAAGTATAATATTTATTTGTTACACTGATATTTCAGCTTTACCCATAAAAATCCATTTCAAATGAGTGCTTTTACAAACTGCAAATTCTTTTTATTACAGCTCAAACTTGAGGCTATGAAAGACTCTCCAGTTCTTCCAAAAACATCCTTTTAAATCTTGCATGACCTCAAACAAAGAAAAAAACCAACTTTCCAAAATTCCTTGTCTTTCATTCTCCCAAAAAAATGATAATAAAAAAACTGAAGTGGTGCGGTGGTTAAATGCAGCCACTGCAGGCTGACTGCTAGTTCAGCTGTTCAAATCTCACTAGGCTGAAGGTTGACTCAGTCTTCCATCCTTCCGAGGTCGGTAAAATGAGGACCCAGATTGTTGGGGGCAATATGCTGAACTCTGTAAACCGCTTAGAGAGGGCTGTAAAGCACTATGAAGCGGTATATAAGTAAAGTGCTATTGCTATTGCTAACTGAAAAGTTAGTGTATAAAAACAAAGGGGCAGTTTATACTACAGAATTGCTTGGACAAACTACATGTCCTATGGCCTCAGGAACTTGTGCTCTGAAAGAAATGCTCAAACATCTTACAAATCTAAACTAAACAACAAATTTTAATATAGCATTCCAATGAATCAATTTACAAGCAGTGGTAAAGCTATTGCACTGCAACTGAGTTATCAGGAAGAAAGAAAAGACGAAAGAGATACATTCCTTTTCTCTCCTTGTTCTGTGTTTCTCATTGGTCAGATGTAGATAGCTAACAATGAAGATGTTTGAAGGACCTTCTTGTGTGAGTTTTTCACTCCACCAAATATCTTGATCTTTAGCTATCTCTTACCTCCTTTCCTTCTTACAACAATGGAATTGGATAAAGATGGTACAAGAGCTGCATACACAGCTTGCATTTCACCCAGTTGGAGTCCTTTACTTTGTTGGGCAAATGCACAATCAGGCCTAGTGTTACCACCAAATTGTAAATTCATCATTCCTAAAAAAGAGATCACACCAGCATCCTTTCCTAAATTTGGTTCAGAGCATGAAAGAGTACTGGATAGGTAACTCTAAAAAATAAAATTTCTACTTTTGGGTTCTTTTGTCTCTAAAAAGACTTGGCAATGGGCTACAGGCAGGGGTGGGTTCCTCTTGGTTCAGACCGGATTGCCCGAACTGGTAGCGACCCGCTAATGACATCACTGTCGGTGCTGTTCCGTGTGCGCCGCCATCTTTTTGGGGGATTTTTCCCCTTCCGCGACTTGAAAAAGGGCCCTCCCGCCCGCCTGTGGGTGAATTCTGACCTTCATTTCTTCGCCCGAAACACAGCTGATGAGCTCCTCAGCTGTGTTTCGGGCTAATTTCTGCTTCTGAGCATGCGCGGAAGTGAAAGCGCACAAGGGGACGCGCGCGCACAATGTCGCGATGCGAACTGGTGGTGAAGGTAAGTGAAACCCACCCCTGGCTACAGGAACAATGAATCTAGGGTTAGGAAATGTGAATTTTTAAAATAGTCCCACCTAGTTAATTTTCCTTCCACAGAAAAAAAGATACTGGTCTTATGTCCTTTCCCAAATCACAAGCATTGTGCACACACAAATACACGCATATCACAGGGGAAAGATATATAATTGGCATCACTAACTTATACAATTATCTTTATGGTTCAGGGAAGTCTCCATCAAGAGATTCTCATCTGCAGAAAACAATGTTTACTCCATAACAGACTCTTTTGAGTATTTCATACATAATACCAAATTACAGTTTTCTTAACTATGGTTTGTTTGATAAGCCATAACTGACTAAATTTTTACAAAAGCACTGATCAGTGCACATATATTATGGCAATGTTCACACATTCTAAACCGTACTCTAGTTACTACTTAGTGCAAAGTGTGAACCAAGTTTGTAACTTAAGAGAAGCCAATGTGATCTGCATGTATTGAGAAACTGATGGTAAGGAACCATTTGAATCATACTAAACTACTTACCACCTCCCATAATCTGCTTCATTCAATTCCAAGTAATGCTGTATTAAAATTTGGTCTTTAGTTTCTTAAAAGTTTTCTTTCTCTAGAGGAAAAAAGGATTCTACTTTTTATATAAAAGAAACCCCGATTTCCAAGATATCCGAGCATTCCTTTCAAATTCCTCTTGGTAGCATTTTTAGCTTGCTTGAAGGCAATGATGCTAATGTTATTTCTACTGTATTTTTTATTATTCTGAAATCTTACTAGCTGCTTATATATTCCCATTGTGAGTTCCCTCAGGATGTAATTGAATCATGGAAAGCCAGGGAGGCCACAAATGCACATGGGGACAGGCAGGACATCCATATATATATATATATATATATATATATATATATATATATATATATATATATATATATATATATATATATATATATATATATATATATATATATATATATATATATATATATATATATATATATATATATATATATATATATATATATATATATTTCTTGGCCATCAGGGCAAGAATACTATATATTCCACCTATGAAAATTTTACTACACTTGAATGAAAACAAGGAGAATTGGTTCACAACATGCAGGAAGGCTGATCTGCAGAGCAGTAATTTGGGAACATGCTTAGCTTAAGAAGCTCAGGATCAAATCTTTGCGAGTACATTACAAGCAACATTAAGGGATTGTAAAGCCTAGTTTCCAGGGTAGCTTTTTTGTTCAGTAATGTTTTATGCAGTAGGTCACACTTGCTAGAGGGAAATAAAAGTTGTTTTGAATGCCGAGCCTGCACATTCGTCACTTTTGCTGACCTAAAAAAATACTGTGTATGTATACTAGCTATCCTTTATCTCTGCCAGCTATAGTCTGCTGATATATATACTACTAGAGTATAAATTGTTTTGCTTTACTGAATTATACATCAGGGACACCTTATTTCCAGCATCAGAGAGTACAGATTTCCCATTAACTTTGTTCCTCCTGTCTTATGATCAAATTTGTGTAACCTCTCTGGAACCATCTGGAGATTAAAACATATAACTCTACTAGATTTAACACTATAAACCATAGTTTTGTAAGCTTTTTCTATGGTACAATTTGATTGTGGGGGGCTGGTTTGTGCAACTACAACTGTGAGAGATCAAATCGGATGTCACAAAAATATCTCCTTACATTTGACTGTAGGATTTTAAAACAAAGGAACGTGAATGGCTATATGAATTAACAGTTCTTATTGTGGCAATTGATACCCATTTGGCCAAGTCTCATATGGTTCATGATCTTATTGTGTAAGTCATATTAGTTTCCATGACCTATCCTTTGCAAGCAAGATTCTGACTTAGTACATCCTGGACAATAGTGGTTATTTGGGGAAAATACATTATGATTTCTGAGCAATAAGAAAAATACATAGTTATAGTACTTGAAAAATCAAGTCTACTCCATTTGTAAAATTTACAAATGTAAAATGTAAATTGGCTTTAGCCAGACTGTTGCAGAGAGTGGTTATGGTTTTCTTGACAACAGCATAGAACTGCCTTGTTATTATCTACCTCCCAATTTAATCTATAGCCCTGGCATTCCCTGGCTGTTTCCATCCAAGTACAGGTAGTTCTCATTTAGTGATCACAACTGGGACTGGCAACTTGGTCATTAAGTGAAGTGGTCACCAAATGAAACTGCAACTGTGCTTACGATCTTACTCCAGTTTTCTTTTGTTTTTCAGACCTACAAAAGCTGTAAATACAATGGTCGTGAAATGCTTTTTCATCACCATCACTGTGAGCAGTTGCTAAAATAAGGACTATGTCTGCCACTGCTCCTAAAATAATCTTAAAAATGACATATTTTAGTGATCTAGATCAGGGGTCTCCAACCTTGGCAACTTTATGACTTGTGGACTTCAACTCCCAGAATTCCTCAGCCAGCGAACGCTGACTGAGGAATTCTGGGAGTTGAAGTCCACAAGTCATAAAGTTGCCAAGGTTGGAGACCCCTGATCTAGATTATAATGGGTCCTGTGACCTTCCCTTTGGTATATTTTTCTCTACTACATTTCTGAAGAAAATCTTTCTGAACTTAAAATTTGTTGGGAGAGAATTTTATACGAGGGTGAGTCATAAAGTAATGTCATTTTCTTTAGGTCAGGTATAATGTATACCTGATGTATGCTACAAAGGAACATGTAGCATACATCAAAATGAAGCTGGTCCTCTGTGGATAACATCCCTACTTCTCAACATAGTCACCGTTTCTCTCAATAGCAATGTTCCACCTTCAAATGAGAGCATGTATCCCTGTCTCGTAAAATTGTGTTGACTGTTCGAGCTACTTCTTCACTTCAGTTTTCACTTCCTCGTCACTGAAATAATGTTTGCCTCTCAAACCCTCTTTCATGGGGATTCAGACTATCATCTCTTCGGCCCCATGAAAAAGGGAATAAAATCACTCCCCGTCCCACCTCCCGTCCCGGTGACAGCAGATCACACAAGCCATTTAATGGGCTCCATCCCATTCTGGGTTCCCCTAGCCCACTGGCAGAACCAAGTTTTCAGCACATTCCAAAAGAGTATTAGAGTGGGGACCGTTCTAATCTCTGGGGGAATGATGTTCCAGAGAGAGGGAGCCACCATGGAGAAGGCTCTTCTTCTGGGTCCCACCAGATGTATCTCCCTCGGGGATGGGACCCGCAACATTCCCTGGCTCCCAGCTCTGATGGGTCAGGTAGAAGTGACCGGCAAAAGACAGTCCCTCAGATAACCTGCTCCCAAGCCATGAAGGACTTTAACCAGCACCTTGAATTGCACCCGGAAGCAAATCAGCAGCCAATGCAGTTGCCGCAGGAGAGGTGATACATGTGCACATCGGGATCTGCACAAAACCATGCAGACTGCTGCATTTTGCACCAACTGGAGCTTCTGTATGCTCTTCAAGGGCAGAGCTCTTCAACACGCTCAAGGGTAGAGCGTGTTGCAATAGTCAAGATGGCAAGTGACTGGGGCATGAATGACTGTGAGTAGGGATTGTTGGTCCAGGAAAGGGCGTAACTTATTTGCTGTTCTTATTTATTTATTTGCTGTTCTTATATGCCGCCCTACTCCCTGGGGACTCACTGGCACACAACCCACAGTTGCGCAAAGCCCTCCTGGCCACGACTGCCATCTGCTCTTTGAGCAGTAGTCATGAGTCCAGGAGAACTCCCAGATTATGCACAGGGTCTATTTGGGGTAGTGCCACACCATCCAAGACCAAAGGTGGCAATTCTCCCTGAGCCAACGAACCCCAAACCCAGAGCCACTTGTTTTTGCCAGAGTTTAGTTTCAACCCGTTGCTCCCCATCCAGCCTCTAACAGCCTCCAGGCACTGCAAGAGGGAGGACACAGCATCACTTAACTCACCACGGGCTGAACCATACAGCTGAGTATCATCAGCATATTGGTGATACCTCAGTCCATGGTGACAGATGATCTTACCCAGCGGCTTCATATAAATGTTGAACAGGAGCGGAGAGAGTACTGAGCCCTGCGGAAACCTCTAAAGCAGTGGGCGAGGGCTGGATCTCTGTCCCAAATTGAGGCCTGAATCTTGACTGGTAGGGGTCGAGATAATCCGTTTCATCCAGAAACCTCTTGATCTGCCGTGCAACCACCTTCTCAACCACCTTCCCCAGAAAGGGAAGATTGGAAACAGGTCAGAAATTATCCAACTGGGTGTAGTCCATGATAGCTTCTTAAGAAGAGGGCAGACCACAGCCTTCTTATAGTGCTGGGGCACTGCCCCCTCCTGTAGGGAAGCATTAATCATCACCAGAGTCCACCCGCCTGTCACATCCTGGGAAGCTTTCACAAGCCAGGAGAGACATGGATCTAAAACACACTTAGCATGTCTCTCCTGATGAAACTGAAATGTTAGTACTTTTTTCTTGTTGCTGGGAGAACAACAAAGACAAGAATCTTTTTTTTTAAAAAATTACGATATTATATTGGAAAAAGACAAATGGGCATTATTAAAACCAACAAGCATTTCTTTGTTTTTTTCTGTTATTCTGTTATTCTTTTCCAGTTGTCCTTCATGCAAATAGACTTAAATTTATTCAGCATTTCTGTGAATATTGTACACTTAGCTGTCATAAACCTAGAATCATTGTTTTTTCTTTCGTATTAACAGATGCAGAATTGGAAATCGGCACTTGAGCCTTCAGCTTCAACCTTCTGCTCAGTGCAATAAGGCAAATCAAAGAACCTCACAAATGACTCGCCACTATCTACTTGAATACAACACAGAGGGGTGCCAACTGCTTTCCTTTCCAATTAGTTCAACTTGTTGTACTGCAACTACCTTTAAACTTGGTTCACTTAATATTAAATCGGACTCCAAATTCTCTACAGATTAAAACCACCATTCTGTGTTCTGCACTTTGGTCCTTTTCTATTGGTATGTTTACATTATGAATTTTCCTTAAAATATCAATATGGATATGTTTACATTTACTGTATGTGCAGAATGATTGGGTCCTTAGCAATCTTAGCAGTAATGAGTGACTAAATATTATGGCTAATTATACATATACAGTATCTATTATACATATTATGGCTAATTATACATATACAGTATCTATTATTCCATGTTTACTAAATTCACGTACAAAAGGCTGCCATAATGATTCCTCTGATGGTATAGGTTTACTTGCATTAATTTGCATCCTGATAAGAAAAGAGTTGTTTATGAATGGTTTCATTTGCTTTTTTAAACTATTTATTTTGAAATATCTATCTAATGAGCCGAGGTGGCACAGCAGTTAGAGGCAGTACTGCAGGCCACTTTAGCTGACTGTGATCCGCAGGTCAGCAGTTCAAATCTCACTGGCTCAAGGTTGACTCAGCCTTCCATCCTTCCGAGGTAGGTAAAATGAGGACCCAGATTGTTGGGGGCAATATAAATATACATTGCTTAATGGTGTAAACCGCTTAGAGAGTGCTTGCACTGTGAGGCGGTATATAAATCTCACAAACAAACAAACAAACAAACAAACAAACAAACAAATAAATAAATAAATAAATAAATAAATAAATAAATAAATAAATAAATAAATATCTATGTCCCGTATTCTATACAAAAAGGCACATCAAACAGTGAACAGGGAAATTTCATAGATATAAAATATTTATTTAAAAAATACTAATGTACAACTGGGAGAGGGACGCAGGTAGAGTTAACTAGGCCCTGATCTCCCAGGATGAGGTCTGATATTATGCTAGGTGGGTGGGTGGGTGAGGCTTCTATGGGCCTTTTGCCGCTTTGTGCTGCAAATGCTCTTTTCTGCAGCTAGTACAATTGAATCTCAAATCAGCATTGGAATTCTTTCCCACTGACCCTGAAACCAGCCCATTGGAGGCCAGTGGTAGTGGACTTGAAAAATTACACATGGCAGCTACGTGAGGCAATCTCGTGCCAGTGTTCATTTCATGTGTCTTATCAAAAGAGCCAGGTAGGGGCCTTTTCTCTAGAGAAGGCACCTGGCTTCATATCAGGTGTCAATTTCAACGAACAATTCCTGCAAAGACAGACATAACTAGCTAGATAATATCTCTGCCTCTTTGTCAATGGCACCAACCTTAAACTTATCAACAAAAATGTCATACTATAAAATAGAGTATTTAATTGTAGTATATATCTGATTTGTCAATATACATATTGGAATGTGAATTTAATAACAATCAGATTTATAGTGGAAGTGGAAGCAAACTATGAGTTGAATGAGTACTCCTATTCCAAATAGAGGAGGATTCAGATAACTGCAAATTTTTCTATAAACATTTGCAAGTTAGAATATATTTAATAAAATTGGAATTGTGGAAAAAATGCTTTAGGATTTCTATATCATTGAAGGGACTTTACCTCATGTCTTCAAACTAGTATGCACATTTCTATAGTTTTCAGTACAACGTACATTTTGTACTAGGTATCTGGTTATTCATTTATCAGGAATTCCATCATCAATATTTCAAAGATTACTGTGTTTTCTTATATTTTCTTGCACAGAAAAAGCAATTTCCTCTTCTTGTCATAAAAGTTTTCCAAGATATTGCAGATATGCCCACTTACCCAAAATTTAAGAAAATAACCAACCTTGAAAAAGAGGCCTATTTACCCTTTTGTTTACTTCTTCTGTGACAAATAGCAATAGCACTTAGGCTTATATGCCATTTCACAGTGCTTTACAGCACTCTCTAAGCAGTTTACAGAGTCAGCATATTGCCCCCAACAATCTGGGTCCTCATTTTACCGACCTCGGAAGGATGGAAGGCTGAGTCAACTTTGAGCCAATCAGGATTGAACTGTTGGCAGTCGGCAGAATTAGCCTGCAATACTGCATTCTAACCACTGCACCACCATGGTTCACCACAAAGCCTTTCCTTACCTAACCATGGTAGAAACATGTCTCAGCAGCCTCTGTGTGCAGCTTGTCTTCATGACATTGCCTCCATCTGATCATAACCTACACTTTAATCACCCAAATCCTTCTTAACTATTCCAGTTTCAAAGCACTGTTTTCTTCTTATCCCAATACAACTAGACACATTTTACTGATCACTGTGTTGCAATATCTTGCAATGCAATAGTGCATTGATAAATGGTCTGCCAAAAGTATAATTTTTCTATTAATCATTAGGGAACCAAAATATACTGGCTAGCCCACACTTCTATATTTATATTCATGATAAATAGTCAGACTTCCTTAACTCTTCCTTCCCTGAAGAAAAAATAATTCCTTAAAGTCACTAGGTCAGCTTACAGTTGAGTGTGAATCCAATTTCAAGTCTGGTTAGTAATTGAAAAATATAGTTTAAAAGGATCCAGAATAGCACTTGTATGGGACTTTATCATCTTTAAACTTTTCCAGAGCCATTACCTAAAGAAGTCATTATTCTATTCAGATTTGAATGACATCCATCTAAAGTGATCTCCACTTAAAACTAAACTTGAACTTTTCTTTTTAATAGCAGACATGGAACATAACTTTTTTGCTCTCCGACATAATTAAACTCAATGTGTTTGACATGAATATCTTTCTTTTAGCGCTACCTTGTGAATTTGATTCAGCTACAAGATAATAACCCAGCCAAAGTTATCCTATCGCTTTCCATAGTTGAGTGTAAACTTGAATCCAGGTGTCTCTGGTCCTAGTCCAATGTCTCCACTATATCATTGAAAATGCTGGCTTAGTATACATTATGATGAATTATTAAATTAACTAGACTGTTACTATATGTTTTCTAAAAAAATTTCAGCCATTTGAAATATAAGATATATGATGACAAGAGAAAGCAGATCTAATCTATATGAAAATATATTATTCAGAAACAGCTATAAAATCATAAACCTTAGTAATGAATAATCAATCTTTGAAATCCATATGGCTTTTACTGTCACAATGGATTTTGTGTTTAGTGATAAGGTAAGATAAAATTGCATAGTGTTTCTTTAAATAGTCCCTGATCCCTGCTTCAAACTTGATGTATATTCTACAGAGAGATAATTTCCATGTACCAAAACAGCAGAGTATAGATCACATTTAGAGCATTATTTTATAAATTTGCTTTTGCTGTGCAAAAACCTCTGCACTATTGACAATTTCTCTTCATTTTGAAGAGAAAGAGCTGTATATCTATATATCTGTATCACACTGTGTATGTATATGTATGTGTATGTGTACAAGTTTAAGGGAAGGTGAATTATATATACCGGTACCACACTGATAGACTGTATATATCCTTCCTGCAATGCCCCTGGGCATGAACACCTGGATAGCTCTTAGGGCTAACTTACTATAGACTCTAGAGCATCTAAAGTGTAAAGATTAGTGATTTCCCAAGATATGGTTTTATCTCTATAGAATAAGAACTGGCTACATACTGTAGGTATGTTTATTCCCAATAAGGATGAAACCAGTTACATACTGACTTCTGGTGATCAAAATAGTTCTGTGCTTTGTGTAAACATGATGTCAAGTCCCAAAACCAAGAATGACACATGGTGATTTTTCCAAGCTGAATTCTTTATTGTTTCCACACCTATAGACAGAATCTTGCTAGACTAAACACTCGATTAACTGCATCTCATATCCTCTGAGAACTATTAAGTAGGGGCTGTCCTCACTCTCTTTCTCTCTTATGTCTCTGGAATGCACCTCCTCCCTGCTGGGAACCCAGCTTACTGCATTTCATCACACAGGGTAGATAGCAAATAGTCTTTGTAGTAGTGAACAATTTCAGAATTCTTTTTCATACTTGATCTTAGCGGAAAGACATAAAATGAGACATAAAATGTTAATTCCTCTTGTGCTTCTTCTCAATCAATCTCTCAATCTCTCTCTCTTTCAGAGAGAGAGAGAGAGAGAGAGAGAGAGAGAGAGAGAGAGAGAGAGAGAGAGAGAGAGAGAGAGAGAGAGAGAGAGAGAGAGAGAGAGAGAGCGCGCTAGATTATGCTCATTCCACAATTTGGGATTGAAGTTCACATTCTTGAACTTCACAATAAATGATGAACAAAATTGGGAACATTTTTGTTCAGCCAAGTTCCAACTAAACAAAAATTTAAAAAGTTGTTAGTATTCTGGTCATTAAAAAAAAGAATTTGGAACATGGTCCTTGATTGCTTTTTTACCCTAGGACCACAATAAGGAGGTGGTGATAATCTGCTAGCTACTACCCAAACCCCCAACCCCAAAAAAATCTCAAAATATTTGTAAATCTAAAAAAAAAAACCTAACATATTTGACCCAGCTGAAAAATCAGTTACTTTATAATCTGTTATGAGGAAAGCCTTCGCTATAGTTCTTTCTTCAACAGAAAGATTTATTTCAGTACTTTCAATAAATCCTAAAGCTGAAAATAACCCTTTAACAGAATGAAAGAGTCATTCTCAATGAACACCTCCTGCATGAAGACCAACAAGCCAGACAAAGACAAACACAAAGAGAGAGGTTTGCATTCCCTTCAAAGAGTTGGCTCTGCATGGCATGGCTCTACAGCACCACCTTCTGCAACTGGCAAAACAGTTCAAGTCAAGATTTTCACGGAAGTCCAAAATTAGGTCATAAACTGAGGGATCCAGCCCAATTTAATGAATATTTCTTGATGATACCAAACCTACTAGGAATCCAATTAGAGGAAATAATTATTATTTGGAGAACAGCAATAGTATCAGCAATAGTTCTCAACTGAAGCTTAAATATAGCTGACATTTTGCATACATTTCCTGATTTATAAAGCCTAAGGTTATTCTTAATATTATGGTAAAGGAATAAAATACTCAGATTAAACATGGTTGTTCTGTAACAGGGGTGTCAAACTCAAGGCCCGGGGGCTGGATCTGGCTTAGATCTAACCCATAGGGCCTCCCTGGAAACAGCGAAGGACCGGCCCATGGTGCCTCTGCCAGCAAAAATGGAGCTCGGGAGGTTTTCACTGGCAGAGGGTTGCAGGAGGCCGTCTCAGTCGAAAACGGAACTCGGGAACCCGTTTTTGCTGGCAGAGTGCTCGGGCCTGCACAGGCACCCCCGACATGAGTGATATCAAGTTGGCCATGCCCACCCTGGCCACGCCCACACCAGCCCCCTGAGGTCAACACAACCCTGATGCAGCCCTCAATGAAATTGAGTTTGACACTCCTGTTCTATAAGGACAATGTCCTTTGGAAGGAGCAGTAATAAGTGGCTTGTCATCAAATATCCCCCAAATCTCTTCCCATCAAATCTCTTGGACATCTTTTATTTCCTTTAAAACTAAAATAATTACACTAAACAAATAAACAAAGTTTTAATTGGATATTGCAATACATCCATAATGTTTGTAAAGTGCAATCACATACCACAAACTAATTATTTTAATTTGATTAAACCTAAAGAAACCATTTTGCCTCCTTTAGCACTTAACCAATGCAATCGATTTATACAGTAACTGCAGTATTGAAGGGAGAGATTAACAGCAGTTACTAGTTCAAATGATTTAAGAAATCAGAACATTTTAGGAACAGCAAAACATGTCAGTGAAATCATCTTGCCTCTTTCAACCTGTCTTAATATCATTACAATAGCCTTTTTATCACTTGAAGTGTTTCGAGTTCAAGTAGAAGCAGTAGTGACACACTGGATCACTGATGGAGATGCAATACCTTTAAGGTACACTATGTCAAAATGAGAACAGAAGTAGAACAAGCAATAGTTATTTAAAGTCTGTCTAGATAAACTTTTTGCAGTGTGGGGTCACAGGTTACAATAGCATTAAACTGGTTCTGAAAGTGTACCAGAAGTTCTTGCTTAATGATTATTTGTTTAGCAATCATTCGAACTTCTGAATGAGTGGTCCTCAGACTTACATTGGCCACAGCATTCATGGTCATGTGATTGCCATTTATGACTTCCTTTGCCAGCATCCAAGCAGCAAAGTTAATTGTTTCACTGCATTCTTATTCAGAGGAATTTAAATGTACTCTATTTAGGGTTTAAAAAAAATGAAATTGCATTGTTCTTATCCCTGCTGTACGCTGCCCTGAGTCCTATGGGATTGGGCGGCTATAAGAACTTTTAATAAAATTAAATTAAATTAAATAGGCAACCTTTGGGGCTGGTGAACACATATGAATGTTGTCCCCCAAATGACGGAGATGACAATTGTCACAGAACTTCCCTTACCCAAAAGACAACCCGGGTTCCTCCCTGGTCCTCCTCCTAGGTTTCCAAATTGCTTTCAGTCTTTTCTTTAGGGCTTTGCCAAATCCCTCAATGATCTTTAATTAATTCACTATGGTCCAGTTTGAAGATGTACTTTCATTTTGATAAGGACTTAATAAAATTGGAAACATTTTGAACTTAGCTATGTTCCAACCAGACAGAACTTTTGAATACTTTGATTGTGTGAAATTAAAAAGGGTGAATGAAAAGAAATGGGAAAAAAAAACTGAAAACTACTGTAGAAAAATTTAGTTTTTTAAAAAATCTTAAGTGGGGCTGAATACATTTTTTTCTTCTTAAATGCCAAAACTTTATACACTTTGTTTCTTTCACATTCATCCATATTTTCAGTTGAAAAATTAGAACTAGGTGCCAAATATTTTTTCAATAGAATTTTTTTTAAAAAAAGACAGCCAGACCAGTTCTCTTACCCTGTGTATAACAAGATAAAGGGTACTATGAGAAGAATTAAATTATTTTTGTTTTGTTTGATTTGTTTTGTGCAAGTAGTAAAGCATTTTACAAATACAATGATGGGATTTAAGATAATATCTTCTTTTTTTTAGGTAATAGGAACATTTCCAAACAAAGCACTTACTCTTCATAAAATTAAAATTCATTTTAATTTTCCAAGAATGTCTGTAGAGATTATGTGAGATCTGGAGAGGGCCTTGAAAAGAAAACGGCACTGTAGGCTGAGACGTTGCTTTACTGCAAGCCACCCTCCCATTTAAGCAGTTTTAATTAAAATAATCCTTGAAGAAATTAAAGACAAGAAGCTTATTAGTCACAATCAACCTTGATCATTGTTGTATTTTTTTCTGGTTTTACACTGTTTTTTGGGCACATCTTTAAAGTCTAGTGTTTATTTGCTACACATAGTGGTGACGTGTGTGTTCCAAAGTAAGCTCCCACATCTATATTCTGAGTTGAATAAATTTGGTATACAATATATCCAAATTAAAAATATTTCTTGTCCAGTATAGCAATTTAGACATTTTTAAGCTTCAACTCCATTTATTAGCTGTCATAAATAGAAGGCTGGATTCCCTCCATCTTGCCGCCAAATGAGATCTTTTCTGCAAATGAGATCTTTACTTAGGAATACTTGTTGCCTTCTCCCACAGAATCAGGATTCTGATCAACTGTGATCGGATTACATATTTAAGGAGAGGGGCACAACCACCTTGAGTTTGAACTCCAGAAAGTGATTGGGAGCATCCTGAGCACTAACAAAGACCCAACTACAATACCTTAAAATCTATGTGCAATTTCCTGAGATATGCAGCTTCTTCAGAGGGCATATCTGAAATCCAAGGAAACTATGCAGTTGCTTCAGATTGCAAATTTGCCAAAATTTGTGTGCACTCCAGTACTTTTTGGAGATTGAATCCAAAATGTTACAGAGCTTTTGAAAGAGTGTGAGGTGAAAGGATTAATTAAACTCTACTCATATATTTAAGTACATATACTATTTCATGCATAATGAATGTGACACATGAGGTTTTAATGGCCTGGCATGGTTGCTCTCCTGCTGGTATGAGTCAGCAAATAGGGGTAGAAAAGGGAAGGGCAGCTTAATTATAGTCTTGTAGGTCAGATGTTCTATTGTGAGGTCTGATGAACTGACCTGACTCTATCAGGGCTGATGTGAGAGATGTTGAGATAGCAGCCCAATTAATCCAACCTCAAAATAATGTTAAGGGTAGAGTCCTCGGAGGACATACACTTCATCAGTTGTGGAGGACATTCTTCAATCTGACTAAAAATTTAAAAGAAAACAGAGGAGTGGAAAAGAGAGGAGAATGGAGGGGAGGGGAGAGGAGAGGAGTTTGTACAGAACAGAGTGAATGGAGTGACTGCAGATAAAAGTTAGAAAAAAAACTGTTGTGAAGCAGTTGTTAGTTTCTGGTCAGAAAGGAACAAAAAAGTCTAGGGGTGCTTACCAGGAAGAAGTGAAGACCCAGAGGGAGAAGAGTTCTAAAGATCAAAAGGAAGACCTTGGCTGGCTTCAGACTGTGGCTTCACTCAATATCCAAGAGGGAAGGTGGGCATCAGCTATCAATGGTGAAGCCCTGATAATGGGGAAGGACTAGGCAGAAGATCCTGAGAGAGGTTCTTCCACCAATAGAGAAGGAGCAGATGTTCAGCTGAGCATATCCAGGAAAAGGGTAAGTAATGCTGAGCCCATTACAGTAAAATTTCAGCCCATTCTTTTCTTTCATTCCGTATCTTGTTAAACTCCCAAATTGGGGAGGGAATTGGAGTAAAAGGGAAACAGTTAGCAGAAGAGTCAAAGGGAAATATAGTCTCTAGGACAGTGATGGCGAACCTTTTTTTACTTGGGTGCCAAAAGGGTGCGCACACCCACACCCATAGTGCAATGCCCTCCCCCCGTGCATGCGCACACAACCCCCCATGCTGCCCCCCGTGCTGCCCACCCATGCATGCAGGCCTCACTGAAGCTTCCGGACTTCCGGTAGGCCCATTGGGCCGTTTTTTGCCCTGCCCAGGCTTCAGGAAAGCCTCCAGAGCCTGTGGATTTCCTGAAGCCTGGGGAGGGCGAGAAACGGCCCATCAGGCCTACCAGAAGTTTGTTTCTGAACTTCCAGTAGGCCCGTTGGGTCCGTTTTTCGCCATCCACAGGCTACGGAGGCTTTCCTGAAGCATGGGGAGGCTTCAGGAAGGCTGAAAATCAGCTGGCCAGCATGCACATGCCCGTTGGAGCTGACATAGGGCAATGCCTCGCATGCCCTCATATATGGCTCTGCGTGCCACCTGTGGCATGCATGCCATAGGTTCGCCATCACGGCTCTAGGAGGAAGATTGACAACAGGTAAAAACCAGAACTTTGTTATATATACTTGTTCTAAATAGTCTCACCATAAATAATAAAAAAGCATAAAAGCCTGCACTGTCATATTTTTCCGCGTCAGCTGCTTCTATTGTTGAGTGAAATAAACTCCAGTTTAAGAAGAGCCCCCACACATGGAGATACTCAGATCTGTTTTCAACTTTCAACTCAGAAACATATTTGTTTTACCAAAAGCTACAAAATATATGACCCTCACACCAACTGCAAATTAACTACTACTAAAATAAAATACAAACATATTTATTGTAAATATCAATACTAAAGCACATTCAACAATGCATTCAGTGATAGAATTATCCACTTTGGCTTGAATATTAATATGTAACAATTAAACAAAGTACAAATTGATGTTCTTAGATGTCTTCGTGGTATAGAGTATGCTTATCTGAAGAACTGCCTATCCCCATTAATTTCCATCTGCCTAGTAGTTCTGCCACAGTAGATGTGTCTCCTCTAAAATAGCATCCCACGAACCCCTTACCACACAAGATATGGATGGTCTTTTTTCTCCTTGAGCTTCAGAAATCCCTTAAAACTTGACTTTGTTCCCAAGCCTGGAGTTAATGCTTTGGTAGACTCCTGTTACGGTTTATTGTTGCTGTTATGGATATTTCTAGCCTAGGCTGTGTTTTAGGTTTTTAACTATTTTACTGTTTCTGTAGGTTTTGTAAATCCCTCAAAGTCAAATGGAGTGAGCAGTCATTACATACATAGATACATACATATATGTTTATATATGTAAGAAAAAAGTCACTATATTAGTTTAAAGATTCATATACTCTCTCTCTCTCTCTCTCTCTCTCTCTCTCTCTCTCTCTCTCTCTCTCTCTCTCTCTCTCTCTCTCTCTCTCTCTCTCTCTCTCTCTCTCTCTCTCTCTCTCTGTGTGTGTACATTTATATATATTTAGTTAATCATGGCAAAACTGATGCCAGTCATAAGTTCAGTAAGAAACTGGTATATTCGAAGGACAATCTACAAAAATATTGTTCTATGTGAATTCTGTAATTATGCATTATATAATTTTGTACCCTATAATGAATATGCCATGTTGAATTTATGGTAGGGCTATTGGGCAATTGAGAATGTATTTTAAATTATTCAGGCTACAACAAGTATTTCTTGCCTGCAATTCAAAATAATCCACAGAGCTCTGTAAATCAGGAGTGTAATGTGTTGGAAAAAGCAATACCATGAGCCAAAAACAATTTATTTTTAATAATATTTGTAACAATCATGTAATGTTTGGGAGGGACATTGAAGCACTGGATTCATAAATTAGTGATTCATTCTCTAATCAGAGTAGCTCCTGCAATAAGTTGTTCCAGTCACATATTTTTGGATGGATGGCAAGACTAAGAATGGAGGGGGGGAGAAGTAGATGTTTCTTAATACTGCTGTTAGTTACATCTCAATGTACTATCAATTCTCTTTTTAAGCAGTTATTAATTTAATAATTAATTTTATAACTGTAATTTTTATCTTCTTTGTGTTTCTGTTTGCCCTACTTTTCAAGTTTTCTGTTTATTATATACTTAATTGTATTTCAAAATGTTATTTTGAAATTCTTCCTCCATCACTAATTTATCTTTACACACACCATTTATTAACTTTTTACTTACAAAATGATACTGTATAGAATATAATTGCTTATGTTTATTTTCCTTTTTTGCATGGTCATGGTATTATTCGATATTATTTTGTCCTTACAGATACATAAAGGATGTGTTTATGTATCAGGAAGTCTCTATAGAGTTCCTACAGGGGTTCACATTGTTAGTTGAAACCAAATTAGTTGCCTATTTGAAGCATATTAGTGTTACTTGGTGGCTATTACTTATCTTTTTGTTGCTTTAATTTTGACTTTGAGGATACTACTGCTACTGAGAATGAGAATGTTTTTTTATTTGTTTTGCAAATGTGAACATGTATCATATCATTTTGCATGTTTTGCAATGGAAGGAGAGGGTTTGCGATATGAAACCATTCCATTTCACACAGAAACATTTCAGAGTAAAGACTCTGACAAGCAACTGAAGCAACCCAATGGGCTGCAGTATTCTACAAATAAGGCAGGGGTTGGTTTCACTTACCTTTGCCACCGATTCGTGTCGCGACATTTCATGTGCACGCACGCGCATCTCCTCATGCGATTTCACTTCCGTGCATGCTCAGAAGGTGGATTCAGCCCGAAACACAGCTGAGGAGCTCATCAGCTGTGCTTCGGGAGAAGAAATAAAGGTCAGTATTAACCCGGGGGCGGGCGGGCGGGCTTTTTTCAAAGCACAGAATGCTGTGAAGCCATCCAAACACAGGAAAATCGGCCGAAAATTCAGAAAAAAATATGGCGGCGAGCATGGACTGGCACAGACAGAACCGGATCCGTGATGCTAAAATTACATCACCAGCGGGTCACTAACGGTTCGGGCGATCTGGTCCAAACCGGGAGGAACCCACCCCTGAAATAAGGTCAATGAAAGTGACATTTATGAAGGAGACAGTATATACTATTGACAAATTAACCTAACACTGCATCTAGCCTGGCAGGGATTGGTTAAACAACTTGGTTGTAATACAATAAGTAAATAAACCTGTAAAAATAACTTGTGCAAAGCATGCTTCCTACTTCTTTTTCTTCAATAAATAATTCAATCGTTGTTTCAATTTTAGTCCATCACATTGTGTCAAACCTGAAGCCGACCTGACGGAAGCCATCATGATGCTTCAGTGTTGCCCCACTGGAGCTGAGGGATAGGGTGGGGGGAACCCTGACATATTGCTTCTAAGCCAGTAAACATCAATGTACAGGTAGTCCTCGACCTATGACCACAACCGAGTCCAATATTTCTGTTGCTAAGTGAGAGATTTATTAAGTGATTTTTGCCCCATTTTACAACTTTGTTCCCACAATTGTTAAGTGAATCACTGCAGTTAAGTTAATAACATTGTTATTAAGTGAATCTGGCCTCCCGTTGACTTTGTTTGTCAGAGGGTCACAAAAGGTGATCATATGACCCTGGAACCCTGCAACTGTCATAAATGTGAGTCAGTTGCCAAGCATCCACATTTTGATGATGAGGCCATGGGCATGCTGCAACAGTCGTAAGTTTGAAAAACAGTCATAAGTCACTTTTTCATGCCATTGTATCACGTGAAGGGCCACTAAATAAATGGTTGAAAGTTGAAGACTGCCTGTGTAAACTTTCAGGTCTTCCAGATACTAACATTTAGCCACACACTTATACATGTAGACATTATACACTTATACAGACTATCTGTAAAAGCAGTTGATCTGAAAATGCTGTCATTTCAGGAATACATAGTGCATAAGTATGAGCCAAGGTGGCGCAGTGGTTAAAGTGCAGCACTGCAGTTCAGCAATTCAGCTGTTCAAATCTCACCGGCTCAAGGTTGACTCAGCCTTCCATCCTTCTGAGGTCGGTAAAATGAGGACCCAGATTGTTGGGGGCAATATGCTGAACTCTGTAAACCGCTTAGAGAGGGCTGTAAAGCACTATGAAGCGGTATATAAGTCTAAGTGCTATTGCTATTGCTATAAATGCACACCCACTATGCACACCCACAATAAAAGGCATTGCAAAACCATACTCTTGCTTGAAATAACTGACCAGAATAGTTGAAAAGAATTCCAGTCATCTAGGATTTCCTTAAAAAAAACACCCTGAAATAAACTGCTTTTTCAAACACACACACGCACACACACACACATGGAGGTGGGGTGGAAGACAGACAGAGACAGAGGAAAAAAATACTGAAGTCGGGGAGAAAGAGAAGCATCAGTTTGATGCATCAAATAGTAAGGTAACCACTGATTTCTTTATAATGGTAAGCACGTTGACATGGGGAAATATACAAATCGCTACAGTTTAGCTGTACTAATGTATATTATCAATCTTCTTGCCTTGAGGAAATTAAAAAAAATGCTGCCTGAGACTCTCCACCAAATGAATATTCTTCTCGCTAAACTCTTTCCCTCCTTCTCCCTCCGGGCTTTATTTCAACCTCAGGCTTGCCAAGAAGAGGGTGATCAAAGGTGGTTCTTCATTTGTAATCATAACCATTTCACCCAATTTATCAATTGCGGCCATGGTACAGACTAATATAGCTTGATTAGAAGGGGAGGAAAAATCAGGGTTAGATTCTTGAAGTAATTTCATAAATAGAAAATGTGTGTTTGAAGGGGAGCAATTTGAATGTGTTGACTTACACAGATTTAAAGGGAATAGGAGTAGGGAGGGAAAGCAGCTTTGTATCCTAAACTATGGAGTCTGATCCATTTGCTTTTAAATACCATGTTCTGCCTACGGCTCAAGAACTACAGCTTATGTGAAGTTGCCTCAATATACTCACTGGGAAAAATAATGTGCTATGTGAAAGGATGCTGTTCTAGCAAAAGAGAGATGGGTATTTCTTTCGTCCTACCTTTCTGTGTCCCCCCCCCCCTTTCTGCTTCCTATTTATCTTTTACCTAAGGGAGAAAACTGCTGCATTGATTTTCTTCATTATTAATGAAAAAAGCCACACCGCAATTTTGTTGCTTGGAGGCTAACAGAAAAATTCTGAAGAAAGCCCTTTTATGAGGGAACTTTGATACAGCAAGACCTACCAAGAGAAAACAATCATTTCTCAATTAAATCTCAGTCTAAGACAGTTTGATATTATTATATACATTTGATTGACAAATTTGTGGTACCATTAGGGTAGTTATAAGGTTTCTCCAGGATCCTGTCATATCATTTGCAGACAGATGTCAGCAGTTAAGTCCTCAACCAACAGTTCAATCACACTACATATTATTATTATTATTCCTTACATTCTGCCTTTCTACCCAGAGGGCATTCAAGACAGACATCCATAAAAAATATAAACAATTAAGGACTGATAAAAAGCCAGTATGATCCATGTCAGAGAGAAAAGTCAAGACTAAAGAACATATTCTTGAATGCTGTCTTCCTTTGCTTTCTTCTATAATTGTATCTCCCAAAACATTACATAATTGCATCAAGCAAGACCCTGAACAAGGAGAGAAAAAAGGATTAGGGGGAGGACAGTGTTGAATTTTGTAACCCAAATATATTGATGAATCTGTTCATTAAATTTTAGTCTTATCCTTAAGTACTATATTACTCAAATATAGCTTCTTCCTTCTCTCATGATCTATATACAGTCAAAGCAATTTCTTGATCTTTTTAATAACCAGAATACAATTCATGTGGCTATCATGGCAGACAAAGAAATATAATGCATTACACCACTATGAATTTTATTAGCATTTTTATTATGTTGTGCACAGTATATTTGCCCAGGTTAAAAGCTTATCTTAAGGCCTTGTTGATCAGATCGAGGTAGGAAATCAGGACATAAATCACTTAAAATGATGAAATAAATTTTAAAAGAACTATTTAACTAATAGTGACAAGGAAACAACTAGCTACCAGTGGAGAGTTTGAAATATGGATATATGTCCAATTATTATACATTGACTAGAAGAATGCTTGCTACATCTTCACCAGAGTTGGGTTCCTCCTGGTTCGACCGGTTCGCCCAAATCAGTAGCAAGCCGCTAGTGATGTCACAATGATGTCACGGAACCAGTTCTGTCGGAGCCATCTCTTTTTTGGGAAATTTTTTTATTATTTTTTTGGAATTTTTTTCTGGGTTTTTTTTCTTCTGCGCATGCGCAGAAACTGAGTTTTTGGCACTGCACATGCATCGCCATCTTGTTTTTTACTTTGGGGGGGGATTTTTTGGCACTGCCCCACCCACTCACTCACTCCTCACTGCCTAATCTGCCTTCCCAGTTGCCACATGGTGCCTGCCCTGTGCCTCAACTGAGCTGCCTCCTCCTGCCTACAGGTAAGTCATGGTCACACTAGCCCCCCGCCCCATTGCTGGAACTTGCCGTGGGCCCTTCACTGTCCATACCGAGCTTGTGAACGTACCTTCCTCCCACGTCTGATGGCAGAGGGGAAGCCATGCCAGCCGCCATGAGGAACCGATGCTTGGAGCAGTTTTGGAGCTTGTTGAGGAAGAGGACCGCTCCTCGGCCCCAGCCATGCGTTTTCAAGCCTGTGCTACTGCAATGGCTTTTCACTCCAAGCAGCCTGGGCTTGAAAATGCATGGCTGGGGCCGAGGAGCGGTGCTCCTCCTAAACAAGCTCCAAAACTGCTCCAAGCGTCAGTTCCTCATGGGCGCTGAAAGTACCAGCCTTCAACCTGGCTGTTTCTCTGTGTAAGTCCCATCCAGAAAGCCAGGCAGAGAGAAACAAGTTGAATCCTGTTTCTCTTTGGTGCAGCCCTTTCCGGACTTACCAGGACCCAAAGCGCAGTGCTGCAAAAGACTCTCTCCCTCTCTCCCAGCAACAGAGCGGGGGAGAGAAAACAGGTCGCAGGAGAACACGTGGAAGGCTCCATCATGTGCTCTCCAGGTCAGCGGCTGCTGCTTCTCCCCCCTGCTGCTTTTGCCTGAGAGAGAGAGTCTTTCGCAGCACAGCGCTTTGTGTAAGTCCCATCCGGAAAGCTTGCACTTTCTCAGGGCTCCGAGGGCCACCCCACCCACCGCCGCCCACCGCCGTCGCCTGGAGCTTCCCTTTCACCCACCACCACCATCCCCCCACTACTACTTTTAAAAAACAAAACAAAAACAAAGGAAATCATTAAAAAAATTAAAATGGCCTGATTTGATTTCACTGCTGAACTGAAAGGAGGTGTTATGTTTGCTAGTAGACAAATCAGATGGTATTAAATGTGGACACTCACCCACATATTCCTGTTGCCAATAAACTGCCTTGCTACAGGGGAATCTGATTCTTATCCTAAAAGTATCCAATTAATTTTTAGCACTTTGGGACTCATATGCTTGTTTGCATTAACCCATCCAATTGCCTTGTAGTCCTAATTCAAGTTGCCATCAAGTGACTGTACAATGAAGTGTCCAATCATCCAGTCCTAGGAGACTATTTAATCCCCTCAGTCATTTGCTTCAGTTTTGCTTCTAGATAATGAAAGAACACGCAGCCATTTCAGACACATTAAAAACACTATCTAAACAAATATGCTTTTCAAACAAATGACAGAGTTGCCTCATATATAACTATTATACAAGCAGCAGTTTTTAAGCTACTATTGTGCTTTGGGCATGAAATTTGACTTGGCATGGTGAAATAAGGATGGTACCCCAGACAGATTTAAAAATTAAAGTGGTTCATTGTTCAAAACACAATGTTTTATCTGGAAAAACTAATTGCAGAAATGAGACAGAAAATATTCCAGATGAGAATGTAAGAAAATAAGATGTTCAATAAATAGATTCCATTATTCAGTGATGCAGTAGAGTACTGTAAGCAATCCTTTCTATCTAGTATGAGAGATAGGTAGTTAAGCTTTATTCCAAAAATAAATGTAACTGGAAAATTTACTTATCCAGTATTGTACTATATATGGGTTAGAGATCCACCCAATTTAATAAGCAATATTGTAAAAAAATTTCCAGCTAAAATGTTTGATGAAAATGTTTATTATTTTAATGTATTTTCAAGTTTTGATTCTTGACCAAGTCAGTTTTCTATGTTCCTGCATTTCATGTCTACCCATCTTTTTCCTTTTTTGGATTCTTCAGCTGAACTGTAAAACAGGATTGTCAAAGTTCAATGAGGTGCTTCATTTCATGAAGGTTCAATCACTGCATCTCTTTGAAATGCCTAGTTCAAGAGAAGCAGTCCTCTATTTTTAAATCTCAAAACAAGGTGGCTGGTTGAAGGAATCTGAATATGCCCCAATATTTCTTCATAAAGTGTCAAGATGGAGCATGCCTATTTACCACATCCGTTATAAATAAATATAAATTCTTGAGAATATCTAATTCCAATATGCTCATTTATTGTAAAACCATATTTTCCAGCAATTCTGTGTGAAGCAGATCAACCTGCTGGACCATAGCAGCATTATGCTCTTTATGTGGACCTCAACTTAGCCAAAAATCCTCTGAAGCAAAACTGTTTAAGCTTTAGTAAGTGTTATTTCTTCCTTCTTAAGAAACAGACATAAAACAGAATTAAGAAAGAAAAGGAGAGAAGAGAATCATCAGATATAAAAACATGAGTTACAAGGTGTGACTCTGGCACATTGACTGCTTGCTTTGGCTTCCTTTTGCCATGCTGACCTCAAATGGGAAAAAAATGCTTTAGTAAATATTACTGTAGAAGATTATGAAAGCCATATCATTGTTTATAAGATTCCTCCCCCATCAAGGTGTAATAGGATTCTGTTTTCAAGACTAATCACAGGAACCTGCCATTTGAGTGAATTACTTCTGTGTTATTTGATTTTCCCTTCAATGAGAAATACCAATTTTCTAAATCGATGTTGATTTGATTGGGCAATTGCCCTGCTTTATTTTTGGAACTATTTGAAAGAGCCCAATTAAAAGAAAATCTACTTGAAATTATCCAGTACTGGTTATGACAGAAGATCTCCAACTAGAACACTACAAAATCAGATTTTTAAATGTATAAAATATAACATAGTTTCCCAGATTCAGGAGCATTTAGAAGAATCCTGAAAATAGAAAGAGTTAATATTACCTCAGATCAAATGCAGTCCAGGGAAATATTTGCCTATATAAAGCCCATAAACAGAATAGAAACATAATTGTGCCTTGCCACAACAAGTGATATTAAAAGCTTGTCTTTCTAAAGTAGCATATAATCAACATGACGGCTAACCACCGATAGCCTTTGCTGTGCTTATATTAGACAAAAAATATTTTATTTATGTAAGGAAAAACCCAAATAAAGAAAAGCTTTCAGAGTAGCCTTCTTCTTATATTCAAGAAATGAGAGAATATTCTCTCCTTTTCTAGGTTTCAGAGCAATAAATATTACCCGAACTGTCAAACTGGGGAGGCAAGGGCATAATAGACATGAGAAGACCACTTCTTTCCATCTTCAACAATATTTCTTGCTTACCTAGCAATACCAGGTGGGCTTCCTATATTATTACCAGGCATTGCTTTTATCAGCAAATGCTGTCTTGCTATTCCTCATAGCATATAGTGAAAGAGGTACTGTGAAATAAGCTGAAGACACTCAAAGAAATCCATGTATGTGATCTAGTAGTTGGAACTATGTGATTCTATTAAGATTTGAAGGACATGTCATATAAAACTAATAAAGATCAATGAGAGGCCATGCCCATGTTTTGGTTCCCTAAGAGCACTAAAATGCAAAGCTCATCATTTAGACTGTGCTTGGAGCCTAGTAGTATTTTACATTGCATCTTTGTTCCCTGATGGCTAATTTCAGCTGTATAACAGGAAATGGTTTTCTCATAACTGCTTTTAGCTATAATTTATACTCATGGTAATATAAAGCCCGGTCTAGGTGAACTTTCCAATAAAGTTCTCTCTGTCTTAAAATGGCAGCAAGAGAACTCTGTTTTCAGACTTTATTGTTCAATCTATTCTATTCCATATCAAGAACCACCTACAAATCTAAGCTAATGAAGTCTTCCTTCTTGCTCAAAGGTCTAGTCCACCTCAGAGTAGTTTTTTTCATTCTACTGATAAATATGACACATAAATCTCTGTATTTTCTCTTTGTGTGTGATGCTGTGATCCTCCCTACAGAAATGGAGATGTCATTTCTCCTCCCGTTCCTATCGGGAGAAAGTCCTGATTAAACTAATAAGCATAATTTGCTAAATCTATCCCTCATGCATGAAACACCACTAAAAGGGATGGTCCACTAAGCATCAGTATTTCTTTATGTAATATACACAATAAAGGTCAAAAGAAAAGTCTGTAATGGTCCCCTTTGGACCTTAAAATCTATTAGTGAAAGCCTGAAACTGAACTAAGCAGATAGAAATGATGCAAATCACAGCTTTTTTTTTTACAGAGTGGGAGGAAAAAGTATTAAAACGGGAGAATATCGGGCATATTCATATAAGAGCAATCTGTTTGCCACAAACAGAAGCCAGCTTTGTTTGTATAGTTGGGTATGTTTTAAAACAACATTGTTCTCTGAACCAAATGCTGAAATGAAGAGCTCATTAAACATCACACAATTACCTCACATAAACTATTTGCTCTATTGAACAGAGTTATTTGGGTAGTTATAGTGAACCTGGAAATGCACCTGCACTAAAATATTCCAGGAGATAACTGTTTTATCTCTCAAAAGAAAAATAGAGTTCTTGAGAGTTACTCATTTATAATCACATGAGCTTTTATGGATAACAAAATACTTCATCAAATGCATGAAGTGTTGTCCTATTTGGGGGTAGGGTTCAGAAGAGTAGGGAAATTTGTAAAAGGTGATATAAAACAAAATTATGTATAAATTATTCATCTTAAACCCAAAAATGGCTAGATATAACACGTATTCTCTATTCATTTATCCCCTCAGATATTCAACCTTTATTCCAACTACAAAATCTTATTGTTTAACAATAAACTAATCTGAGCTGGTTTTGTAACATCTGTATTTTGAATTTTAAGCAAATAAATGGTAGAATCATATGCATGTTTATTCAGATTAAAGTCATACGATGTTTAAGGAGCTTATTTCCTAGGAAGTATGTTTAGATTTGCATTTTTAGTACGCAATTTTATATACATTTGCCTAGCAATGAACCTTGTTAAACAGAATTGACAGGATTATAGTAAACCTGCTTAGGCTAACACTCTTAGTGTCCTACAAAAATGCTATTGTACCATTTGAGCATTTAAACAGTTATGAACACAAATCAAATGAGAACAATTTGGATTGCTTTTCCAAGGCTTTCCTATCTGGTCTCTCAAAATAAAAGAATTCATTCAACTTTGTTTTCTATCTCCTTTCATTTGAGGTCAGGTATCTTCATATTTGCAATTTCCTGTGGCTGTTATGTTCGGTTGTTGCGCTATTATGAGGCAAAAAAACACACACACCCAAACTCTCACTTATCTTCTCCAGTCCCAGACAACAGCCCTCCAGTGGCTCTTCACCAGAAAGCTAGTCCCTGCTAAATTCAAGAGGATAAACAAAATCCATCTCTCCTGCCAAGGCTTCACCAAGCTAATGTAGACAGGTGTAATTACCTATATCCCTTATGATGTTCTTGTTTACAGATTAAAGCCACAAATCAAAAGCCTGAACTACAATTAAAATAGATGGTTCAAAAATGCATATGGGCTGATTACTTCCACTTATACCAGAGAAATAAGTGGGGCTGCCATTTAATTTCATGACTGAGCCAATGAAGCAGCAAATAGACTGCAATATGAAGAGCTAATCTATAGCTATGGCTCCTTTACGACCTCTTACATTTGTGATTTTAACCACGCACATGGTATATAATCAAAAGAGTGTGTCATTACTTCACCTTTTTATATTGGAGAAATTAGCAGCAAATGTTGGCACTTTTCATTGTGTCACACCAGTGTTGTCATGGGGACCAATGTTTGGCATGTGAAAAATGTTTGGCATGTGAAAAATAATGTAATAATGAAGCTACATATTCAGCCAGTTTTTGTTTCAAATGAAGTTCAAAACCAAAAGGTTTTAGTGGCCAGCTATTCTTTAAACAGGCATTCACAAGCCTTCTTGCTAAAAATTAAGCTTAAAAAGCTATCTAAAGTGCTTTTTAGTTTCAACTCTCATAAATCAATTATAAAATTCTGAGTTTACATAGTATACTATGGCTCTAAACAACATTCAGACAATTCTGTAGCAGATAACAATTCATTTTGTTTAGAATACTCATTAAGGACTTAATATATAGCCTATAGCCGTGATGGTGAACCTATGGTACGCATGTCAGAGGTGGTACTCAGAGCCCTCTCTGTGGGCACATGCGCCATCGCCAGCTGCTCCTCTGGGTTCTGTCATGCGCATGCACATGCGCACTGGACAGCTGGTCCAGCGTGCTTGTGCACCGGACAGCTGCTCTCTTCAGGTTCCGTCGTGCGCATGCTGGTCTTCGAAGACCAGCTGTCCAGTGCACATGCACGCAATGGAACCCGGAAGAGCAGCTGGCCACCACATGCATGCGCACTGGCCTGCTGCTCTCTTCCAGGTTCCCGCATTCCGGCGCATGTGCGCGCTCCAGTTTCGACACTCGGTGCTGAAAAGATTAACCATCATTGGCCTATAGGCAAGACTTGAGAATCAGATGTTACCATCACACTATTGTTGCAAGGTGGGGGAGGGAAGACCTCTGTTTCTTTGCTCTTAAGATGCCTGATAGTTCTCTACAGTAGCTTGATGTTTACAAATAATTCCAAATGAAATATAATAAGTTGTAGTAGGTGCCCTAGAAGTTGATTCCTGTTTTTTGAAGTCCAAATATCAGTTTTGTTTTCCTATATTTTTCTATATTGTTTCTGGAGCTTTTAGGCTCTGTCCGCTTGTTTTCAGAGGATTTCACATAAGCAGAATAAACATCAGGTGAGAGTACAACTGGATAACTGGTTCCAAGATTCAAAAGGGTTCCTTGATCCTTCTGGCCTGATTCTCTGAGCTCCATATTAGCTACCTAGCATCACAAGTTCTTAAACACAAGAGCAACCCAATGACACTCTTATGTTCGGGTTTAAGATGGCTGCTGAGTACAAATTTAGCTCTTCTTCAGAAGTGCTGCTGCCTATCCTAGAAATCTGTTCTAGAAATTATCCATTCTCTTTTTCAGTCCATTCTTGTGAACATGCTCTGTCACTGGCTGCTTGGGAAATCTTGTATATTAGATCCTGTTTAGTAGGAAACTAATGCTTAGAGCAAAAAGGTATACATAAGTTTTTTTAATAATGTTCTGAGTCAGAAGTATATGACAGAAGTCATATCTTAGAACAATGAGAAGAGTCATAAAGAGACAAAAGGGACGTAATAGTTGGGTCAAGTACCTATATTATATGTGGGAATGACCATGGGAAGGAAGAACCACAGGCTGGACAACCGGTGTGTAAAAGATATTGCAGTCCACCGAAGGAGAAGGGACATTGGAAGCATTTCAGAAGGGACCCTCCTTAGGGTAAGTAAAAGGATAGGAAGAAATACTTTCACGGGCAAGATTATATTACTGTAACTATGCAATAAAGACAGAGTTAGAATTCATTGTTGTGCTTCTTGTCTAGACTAACTAAAAGGGCTGTGACGTCCACTTTAATGAACATTCTCCCCTCATCCACCCAAGTAAAGCTGGCTTGATTCTTTTGGCTTTCCAAAGTTCTTCAAGATCCTCAAGACCTCAGAACACTGGTGAAATATTGAGCTGATTCCATTGTAAATATCACCTTAATAACCCATATAACCCTCAATACTTACATTTAATAATTTTTGTTAGTTTTATATTCTATAAGGTAAAGCATTTACTAATATTATTAACTGTCTTGTGAATATTAATCATTTTTACCTTTGTTGTATGTTGCCCAGGGTCACTTGTTTGTGAAATAGGTAGCCATATACATTTGATAAATAAATAAATAAAATTTGTGTGCCAACACTGAGGCATATTCTTTCTAGTTTGGCTTAAATTTGGCTTTGGTAGGGAAATGGTCTTGGTCTTTTTGATGAATGATAAGAGAACTGAGACCTTGTTATTTCAATGCTTTATGCTATTAATGACCATATTATTCTGAGGCACTTAGAACTACTTGTTGGAGGCATCATTTTTGCCTGATCCAAGCTCTGCAAGATTTCTCTCTTCCATTAGATATTAGGAAGAACAGGTTCATGACTATTTGTCCTTAGTATGCATCTAATACCGCGCTTAACCTTCCTGCAAACTCAAAAATGTACTTCTTGAGAGACTGTGAAGGAATGGAATGAAGGAATTAGAGACCAAAGATGAAGTTGAATTTAGGCAGGACAGAATTTTTGCTAATGCTGGAGGTAATTTTTCCTGTTAAGGAATAGGTTTTATCATGGATGATTTTTTTCTCATATAACTATTGATGCCAAAGTACATTAGTAGCCAGGATGGTTTTTAGTCAACTTCAAGTAACAAAATAAGGTCAGCCACTTTTGAAGAATAAACATAGCATTAGAAATCCATGAACTATATACAGTACCTTAAGATTATCACCCTGGCAATGGATTGGAAATTGCAGTTAATCCAGGATGTAACTATGGGTGATAAGTGAAATTTTCAGAAAGTGTCATATCACTCTCATGTTGATCCCCATAGAACCTGCTTTTTATTTTCCTTAGGTGCAAATTATAGGCAAACTATCTACTTATGTGGTTTCTGCCTCGTGCTGTTAGACCTTCAGATCAATACAAGTATGAAGGGAAATTTCACCTTTTATTCATTTGAGTGAAAAAAAGCAGTCAAATGTCAAAGAGCTTCCTGCCAACATACAATAGTTGATATCCAACTCTATTTCATCTGTTCAATCTTTTATCTTACATGACTATTTCACTGTCAATAAGTGATATTTTGTTTATAGTTTATAGCTGAAATTTAATGGTAATTAATGTAGCACTGAACAGCTTTTAAAGGTGATATGAAATTAAGAAACAAAAATAATAGATTAGTAGTATACAAATTATATTCTTGATATTATTGTAATATATTTGGTGTTTGACAATAATGGGCTGAGTGTAAAACATATCTGCCAAAATCACGAGAAGCTAAGAAGTCTATCTGACTCTCTGTTTTAAACTTTAGTAATCAATTAATTACAGTTGTTACAATGGTCAAACTTCCATAAGGCAGTATCAAAGGAAGGGAAAGATGAATACAAAATTTCAAAATTATGTATATTTTGCTCCAGAATTACTGAACAGTTTTATTTCAGAACAGTGGTAAAATGATTAAAGAATTGGAATGGGAATGGAAAGACACATTTAAAACATAGATTAAAAGATAAAATATAGAAATATGTAAACCATCAGTTAAATACATTAGAAACAATTTAAATAATAAAATTAGGAAAAGACAGAAAAAAGCGAAGCCTTGACTTTATACCTAAAAATTAAAAGAGCAAGAGTATGATGAAACGTAATAAATTCAACTTTCCACAAACTAGAAACAGCTACAAAAAGGGCTCACATGCATGAGGATAGCAAACAGATTTTGAAGAGTGGAGGAGGAAAGTAGAAAAGAAATGTCTCCAGCCATTCTTCCTAATTGATGGATTTATATAACAGCAGGAATCTTTTAGATTCTTTCATCCAAAGATATTTAGGATTTTAAAGGTCATAACTATCCTTTTATATTTCACTGAAATCTAATTGATAGTCTCAGTATATACCATATGGCTGCCATTCAGCAGTAAACAGTAAGTAAAGTTTATATTTTGCCCTTACTTTGGCATAATTAATGTATTCTTTTTTCACTTTAAACTTGACAACGAAGATGTTGAATTGGCAGGCACCTACTGCCTTTTAGGATCAACAGTAAATCAGCAATCAGGAAATACACTTTAGGCTAACGCTTGGTAGAGCAGCCATGAAGGCCTTGGAAATAGTACTCAGATACAGGCCTTCTGGTGAGGAGTCATGGTAAAGAAGCAGGGGCGCATTGTGGCAGAGATTGGTAACTAATTATCCCCTATGAAGCCCTTCAGAAAAAGAAGAGATCGTGAGATTGCTCATTTGGACTTCAGACAGTTGTTCCATGAGTATACTGAGGTTTTAGTTGAGTGGTGAGAGTTAAGGAACTTCAATCAAGCTCACAGCTGTAATGCAGCCTATATGGGCATAAGGTTCACATGAGCCACATTTTCAAATATAATTAATTTACAGATAAAGAGAGATTTTCTGTATGGCAAGATAAGAAAATTCTTAACAAGAAGTCACTGTAAAAAAGCTTAAATGGATAAAGGAAAGAGTTATTTTGAAAGGGAATTTGTGTGTATAAGTGTGTGTGTGTGAAAGTACTTTTGAACAAATTGGAGTAAAACCAGACAAATGAACTAGACCTTAGTGTTGATGGCTTTTGCTTACTATTAAAGAGCACATACAATTGATGAACTTTACAAAACAAAAGATAATGGTAATATTAGCCAAACTGTAATGCTGACTGTTACTATGGAATTGTTGATTGTGGTACTGACCATAACCATGGAGTACCACATGTGAATAAAGTTTCAAGGACACCAGACCATCCCAAAAAAATAAATTAAAATTAAAACAGAAGCTTGTCTTCACACCCATACACCCTTATTTGGGAACTTATAGAAATGAAATAAATAATTAATGAATAAAAATATTTGAACATTCAAGTAATTTCATAATGTTTTTATAACTGTTTCTTTCTAAACTTTGGCAATATATAGCAGTCAGCTTTTTCATAAACATTTCAAGCGTTTAAGATGTTCATGAATATTTCAATTCATAACTACACTCAGAAAATTCAGTAAGATTTGAGTTTATTATGTGTGGGCCTGAGGGGAATACATTGGACAAGAATATTGGGATGGCCAGTCAGATATAGAAGTTCTAATCCACTATCATGCCCTATTTAATTCCATTAAGGTTTGAATGAAGACATTCCATTTCTCATGTTTTCACTCAATACAGTTAGAAATGCTGGAGTTGATTTTATTCTATTTGTTCTCTGTTTTGGAGTGCAAAACGTTTTAACATACCAAAGAGATGATCGTGATCAATGAAAGCTATAGATCCGTGGTGGCGAACATATGGCACGCGTGCCAGAGGTGGCACGCGGAGCCACAGAAGCCGGCACGCGAGGGTTGCCCACCGGCAAACCGGAAGTGCGAAAAAACGCACTTCCGGTTTGCCGGTGTGCTGTTTTTTGCACTCCGGAGGGTTCAGGGAAGGTCCCTGAAGCTCCGGAATGCAAAAAACTACAAAACGGACAAACCGGAAGTGCACTTTTCCGCACTTCCGGTTTGTCCGTTTTGTAGTTTTTTGCATTCCAGAGCTTCAGGGAGCTTCCCTGAACCCTCCGGAGTGCAAAAAATAGCATACCGGCAAACCGGAAGTGCGTTTTTTTCGCACTTCCGGTTTGCCGGTTTCGTCGTCCCAGGCTCCGGTAAGCCTTTGCGAGGGGTGAGGGTGTGTGCGCATGCGCAGGGGGCAGCATGAGGGGGTGTTGTGCGCATGCGTGGGAGGGAATGGGTGTGGGCACGCGAGCGCATGCGAGCGCGCGTGAGCGAGCCCCCCCTTTTTGGCATGCGAGCCGAAAAAGGTTCGCCACCACTGCTATAGATGCTTCAATTACAGATTTCAGTTATGTTGCACTGTAAATAACCAACCAAGAGATTACAGTGAATGCCAAATACTGTGATCAGTGGCCAGTTAGTATGAATGAGTTACATATAACGTAGCTTAACCATGTGGAATGTTAAATTTTAATTCCAATAATCTATATGAGAAAAAATAATTGAATAATGGGCCCAGAGGATGACATCCTTCTTGCCAGCTTACTTCCATTCGACAGGAGCACTATGATGGTTACCCACTGAAATGTGCCTAGTATAATATCATCCTCACGCAAAATGAACGTGGAACAAAATGAACGTGGAACAAAGCAACTAGATTACAGAAATTAGAAGCGTCAATTGATGGCTCTCAATAGCTATATTCTGATTTTCTCTAGTCTTTGGCAGCTAACCCCTATGTGCAAGAGGGCAAATGAAGCTACAGAAAGATGCATGCCCTGCATGTTACAAGGGTTATTTGTGGGCCAAAGAAATGTTCATCAAGATTTATGTGCTCCAGGGCAGCACTCCAGCAATTTATAGAGAATTGTACACAGCTATTAACAATGCAATAAAAAAGAAAGTAATTATCACTTGCATCATTTACTGCACTTGCTCCAGCTGAAATACAGAATGCTTACATTTTGCAATATATATATACCGTGTTTCCTCGAAAATAAGACCCTGTCTTATATTTTTTTGAACCCTAAAATAAGCACTTGGCCTTATTGCCATGCACTCAAAAGCCCGATTGGGCTTATTATCAGGGGATGCCTTATTTTGGGGTATATATTCTCCCAATATACTATCTGCCTAATTTTCTAATACTGAATGACATCCTGAGTATTGTACCACAACATAGCAGGGAATCGAATCTATTTTGTAATGGAGGAAAAATTAGAGTAACTTTTCCATTCAGCCAGCCCCTATCTGTAACAAATCTATACAAAATGCTTCATAGTTTTCACCACACTATTTTGTCACAAAATAATATTAATCTATTCTTAACTTTTAAAACAAAGATTTTTACATCTTGATTTTTCAAGTATGATTTTCCACATGTTAGGAATTACCATCCCAGAATGCCTAAGTAGCACAACAATACTTAAAAATCTTCTGAGAAATTAGGTTTGTATTAAAATATCAGTTAAAATGTAATGAGAGAAATATGGCTTCTATGGAATTCATTTATTAGATCTATATCCTGATTTTCATTCATCCTCCTATTTTTTTTCCATGACAAAAACTTTAGGACTAAATTCAGAATAATTCAATGAGCTTCTGTGATTGAAGGTGGAGTAAGAAAGTTTACTGTTCTTTAATATACACATGTATATTAAGGTTAGAAGTTGGAAGACAAAGATTATGTATATTTAATTGTATTATTAATGTTAGCATTGTATAAAAGTATATTGACCCAGTCAATACACTGTCCACAAAATATGTATGGTTGTTAAAGGAAAATTTCTTTCTTTCTGTCTGTCTGTCTACATCTACATCTACATCTACATCTACATCTACAGATTATATATATGTATGTATGTATGTATGTATGTATGTATGTATGTATGTATGTATATATGTAGGTCTTTGGGTATTCGGGTTTTCTCCTGTGTGGAATTGGAAGTGTCTTGGCGACGTTTTGATGAAGTCTCATTCATCATCTTCAGGCTGGTGTCTTCTGCTTCCTGCTTCTAGGAGCAATGTGAGATTGCTGCTGTTTCTTCCTATATATATATATATATATATATATATATATATATATATATATATATATATATATATATATATATATATATATATATATATATATATATATATATATATATATATATATATATATATATATATATATATATATATATATATAAAATCTGTTGTAAAAGTTTACAAGTCATAATATATAACACAATACTGTATAAAGTACTGTAAAATAGCAAATGATAGCAAAATAGTAAGATTGCAAAACAAAATGATAAGTTAAACAAGATAAAGCCAGAGCTACAATTACAAACTTAAATAGTTCTGTTAAAATTTAAATGAGGGCAGAGTAAACAATAGCAACCTGATTGCTAACAGTTAGAAACACCTCTTCAAGAAGTTAGTTCAACAGCTCAAGGCCCAAGGCCTTGAGTTCACTTTCATGAACAAGGCCCAAATCTCATTATAAATAGGGCACTTGACTAACATCACAAGGACAGAGGAGTCATTCAACAGGCAACTTGCAAAAACTCCCTGTGAGATATGCTGAGGGAATGGTCTGCAGATGAAGGGCTATAAAAGTCTTTTTCAGTGAGATATTGGTAATATTAACCAGGTGCTGAGAGACTTCTATTTTTTTAATGTTATGTTATGAAGATGAACATTCCGATGACAGTACTGCAGTGGGATCTTTATTAGGGGCCAAGGTGGCGCAGTGGTTAAAAGCAGCACTGCGACCTTCAGCTGATTGCTAGTTCAGCAGTTCAGCTGTTCAAATCTCACCAGGCTCAAGGTTGACTCAGCCTTCCATCCTTCCGAGGTGGGTAAAATGAGGACCCAGATTGTTGGGGGCAATATGCTGAACTCTGTAAACCGCTTACAGAGAGCTGTAAAGCACTATGAAGCGGTATATAAGTCTAAGTGCTATTGCTATTGCTATTAGCATTCCTTTCAAAAAGTCAATCTCTAATATTTTGTCTATCAAGAGTTAAGTTCTCCCAAAGGTCATTCAAGTCCTAATTGTTGTGGCCCGCCCGCGTCCCACGCAGCTGGTCATGGATCCCGAGGACTAAGAGGTGGTTGTGGCGCAGTACCATCGGCCCGTGCATCTGGCACCTGAGTGCGATAGCGAGGAGGTTGGAGAAGACTCGGTGCCAGAGGCTGAAAGTCAACCAGGGCCTTCTGCACCTCATGAGCCTCTTCTTATTGATGCTAGGGCACGCAGGGCTGGTAGAAGGCAAGAGTGGCTACGCAGGAGGAGGTATCCTCGAGAGTAGAGCTGCAGGCTAATTGGCCACGTCCTTAGACTACTTAAGTCCTAACCACACTGAGCCTAGTTTCAGGAAACAATGTCGCTTCTAAATCTTGACTTCTGTGACTCCAGTGTGCATTCCAGCACGGATCTTGTTTCTTGCATTTTCTAGTTCCGGGACTTGTGCCAAGTACAGTAAGACTTGCTAATTACCTCTTGGACTTCAGCCAGCTGTTAAGATAGTATATTAACAGCTGGGTTTCTGAACAGAATAACTTCTGTCTTTCTTTTGCTTTTTACTCTCCTAAGAAATTATTAGGAGACTTTGCTTTAATTACTAAAACAAACTGTGTTTGGATGTTTGTCTGTGCGTAACTATTGGTGGGCTCGGCACTGGGGCAGAACATTAATTATCTCATGGTGTAATTATTGCAACATGCTCTACAAGGGGCTAGCCTTGAAGAGCATTCAGAAGCTACAGCTGGTGCAGATACAATGGTGCGGCAGTTTTGGGGGGGCAAGGATGGCCCATGTAACACCATTGTTCCATGAAGTTTAATTTAGAGCAGCCTGCAAGTTTTATGTTTTGCTATGAATGTTCCATCATAACAAGGCTTTTTAGATTTTCCTATATCTTCCTTTCCTCAATAGCCCTAGTTTCCTTTCTTTTTTATTAACAGGTCCATCATAACTGGCCTTTTTCACTTCCTTCATCTTCATCCTAAGGATTCACACATGTAATCAGTCTCTTCTATCCCAATTGAAAATTATCCATAGAACCACATTATGCCATATAATGTTCAAGAGAGAATAAGATAATCCTTAATTTCTTCCCTTCTTGCCACCTGTGTAGACCCTTATAACCATAGATGCAGCTAGTACAAACATAATCTTAGTCAGTCTGTTTGCCTGAAATGATTACCAAACATCAAAAGCTGACATCTAATAATCAGAAATGGTACTTTCCACTTCCAGTGGGATAATTTAAAACAAAACTTTTTCACCCTCATTCATCTGATTTATAACTTTTCCTCCTTTTGTGGATCAAGCAACTAAGAGCAAGTTATGCTGTCTCAAGCGGCTGCTGCCTGACAAGTTATAGTAATGATCTTAGCTTTCCTAAGGCAATTCAGTTGCTTAAATCATTGTTGCTGTTACAACATGTCCATCACAAAGTGGCATTCCAACAACTGTGTCAACATGCCATGGCAGTGGGCTGCATAGGAAGAGAAAGAGAAAAGACAACGAACAGAAAAGTTATTATTATTTTTTACAAGGAAAGGGGCAAGAAAAGGGTCAAAAAAGGATAATCCACTGGGGAACAAGCTAACATGAACTGCCAGATTTATGAGAGAAATTGCTTTCTTGGCTATGAAGAAAATAATGGAGAAATTTTCATTATTGCCACAGGTAAACTGGAACAAGATAAAAAAGCATTTTAATATGAAAATTGTATATTATGACACTAATTCACATTGCAGTATAACAAATCTTTTGAAGGCTAAGATTTCCTACTAGCTACAGTAGCACAAATATTTTGCAAAGGTGTGCTTTAGTTTGACCATTAAGTGCAATATATAACCATATATCAGAAGGCAAACATATTCAGAATATGAATTACAAATAGTATCAAAAAAATAAATAGAAAATAGTATATCATCTACATAATATGCCTTTTTCAGAAAGTGTAGCCAATACAACATAATTATCTGGCCAATTTACCTGATCAAATTTCCCCCTCTACCATTAAGTTAAGAACTGCTTTAGTAGCCCTGCTGTACAATTCACCCAATCTTAATCGCCAATAAAATAAAATTAAAAATGGTGCAAATATAGAATAGATTTCTCTCTAGCATCATAGCAGCATCGAACTCTCCAAAATGGTCTTTTTTTTCTTTTTTTCACATGAACTTTTCTACATGGGCTCTTTAATTTACTTATATATGGTATATTATTTTTCCTTATTTGAAATTGTAAATCACTTAGAGAGGGCTGTAAAGCACTATGAAGTGGTATATAAATCTAAGTGCTATTGAATGTGTGTGTGTGTATATATATATATATATATATATATATATATATATATATATATATATATATATATATATATATATATATATATTATAAACATTATTTTATTCCAATAAATATTATTAACTAATAAAGAATTAAAGATTTTACTTTTAGCTTAGTAGCATCTATTTCAGTATTGCTTTATTTTCTCTGAAAACAGGCAAGCTCTGTTGTTCTGATCTTCTGAGACAAGCACATTCATATTGGCTATCTAAAGCTGTAGGTCTATATTTCATAGAGAACATATGCCTAAATCCACCAGATGAGAAATTTTGACCAGAATAAGTGATAGCAACTACTCTTTCCACTGGGTCAAGACCATCATAACTTTTAGTTATGCTCTTTTAGAAACCACAAGCCAATGTTGTGTCACTAAGTAGTCACTGAAACATCTTAGCTTAAGTTATATTTATCTTCCTGCATTAGCAAAAGTGTAGCCAGGCAACTTTGCCTTCCTTGTCTGAGACCGTAAGTTGGTTAAAACAAGGAGGATAGAATTACCCTAAAATCTCAGCAGCAATTCTTATCTAATCTCCTCTTTGCTATTATTGAAGAAGCTATTTACAAAATATGCATCTTCATTTCCAAATATCAATTTACTTTCAGAAATTGTCCAATTCAAAGGACTATTTTAAATGTCTAAAATCAGTGTCCTAAATCAGACAACAAAGCTTTTTTTTAGAAGCCTCAGAGTACAAAAAGAATATATGTTATGACACATGATGCCAACAGAGCATGGGGTTAAAATGACCTTTTAAAAATTGTGGAGCTGTGGGAGAATTTAAACCTTAACAGGTTTACCTTAGCAGGTATATATTAAACTTTAGAGGATAAAAGGCTAAATCCCAGGAAGGTGCCCTGAGAGGAGTGGGGGGTGTCACATGTGATCTACAAATTCCCTCAACCTGGCTTAAGTATTCTTTCAGGTTCCTTTCACTTTGCTCCATTTTAGGATTACCAGGCAGTTGAACAAGAAGGACATGCAAGGAAAATAAAGACAATTAACTGTTTAACTTTCTTGGAATCTGCAAAAAAAATGACAGTTAAAAACTTCAAAATTAATGTATATATACTGTATATGAAATTACTTTTCCAACATTGGAAAGACTAGTTTTTCAGTTGCAGAAGTGTACTAGAGTCTGTTACCAGTCAAAAGCCTTCAGTGTGTAACTGATTAAGGTCTAGTCAATTTCAGGCAGCAGCACCAGCTGGTGGGAGGGTACTAAGGAAGTAATTAAGGTCACAGAACCTGCTAGCCCTTATTTAGGAAGCACTGCACTGCAAAGAACAGGTGCTCAGGTAGCTTGTTAGATGGTCAAAAAGCCAGATGATATTTGATTTTAAGACAATGTCTGCAAAGACATGAGGACAAAAAGGAAAACATGCTGTCCTGTTGCTGATGCCCAGTTAACCCTAGCTGATATATTTCTGCTTTGTGTGTATATCTTCAACAGACAGCCTTCTATTGGGATCTTCCCATCTCAGATAACAAAAGATTAAAAACAACAAAGAATGAACCTTCCCAAAAGTGTGTCTCAGGGCCATAATGCCACCACTTACAAGCTTGCCTGGCAGTTATTTATTCGTTTGAGGGCACTAAAGGGCTTTCTACTTTTCCAAGTGTTATAGATTCCATTTCAGTTCTGCTGATTTGCAGTTTCTATATTATTTTTGCTGTTGCATTTATGCTTAGAGATGTAACTGGATGGATCAGGCAAGTTATCTTCAACGAAAGATGCTCTATCTATGTGTGCCTTGCACTGCAAATATGAACAGCCAGAGTCTTTGTGATGAAGATTTTCTATTATCTATAGTACCAAAGTATAGTAAACCCTGATTAACAGGCCTCATTAATAGATTTCAGAATTTGTTGTTTGACGCAGGTATGCTTGTATGCATGTACAAAATCCTGTTCATAATTTTATGCATTGATAAAATGTGTAATGCATAAAATCATATTCAAATTTAACAGACATTCTAATTTAACAGTCATCTCCTCCTCCCCATGCCATTAGTCCATTAAATTGCAAACATTAAATTGTAATATTGTGGTTAGTATTGTCAGCCTCTGAATTTTGAGTGGCAAACTGTGCTTTCTTGCTTTCACTTCAGGCAGCAAAATCACTTGTTTTTAGCCTGTTTATGCTACAATTGTTTTAGTATTATTTTATAAACTGCCCTGGGAATATGATTAAAAGCATAAAAGTGCTTATTCTGACTAAATAAATAATGGATAACTATGAAGAAATACATATCATGCTGTCTACCAGCTGACATGATTTCTCTCTCCTTCACAATCTAGCCTTTTTCTAATTAAGTTTACCAAAGTGTGCTACTAAAACCTTTTCATAGAGAGCAAATTGTTTCTTCTATTCATTTTCCCAAAAAAGAAGTTAAATCTAATTTTCCATTCACACAAAGACATATATTTGTGTGATTTCTTCAGAACCGAGCCACAGTGCTAGCTCATTAAAAATGGCTATGTAGAAATAGTGTACTATTTTATTGATTGTTTGATTTGATTTGATTTATTATAGCCACTCTACCTACCCCCAAAGACTATTCTAGGAAAATCTCCTGCAATTTATTAATTTCAGAACTTGCTGCCGATGGTACATTATACAAGAAAAGTATGTTTAAAAAAATATAAAGGAAGCAACTTAGAATCAAAATCAAATAAAGCATAATTAGCACTAAAAAGACCATATAAAATGGAAGCAATTCTGTAGAGGAATCTTAAAGCATATTTTTATATTTTTAGTAAGGCAAAAATATCTTTAAAAAACGATTAACTTCCATATTATCAGAATGAACATTTTCAGTTTGGAAATAAAAAGCCAGACTAAATTAATTACAATTTTTTTACAAAGCTATGTATAAATCTCCTTTTACTTTTGAAAGTCCAAGATAAAATTCCACTAAAGCAAACTCTAGAGGTCAAACTCTTTGCAACAATAGCATGAATTTCACAATAAGTTATCATTTTCACACAAATGATTATCCTGCTATTTATAAAATATAAATATATATAACTTACTCAGGAAATATGTTTCAGAATTTAAATTCAGGAACTATTATTATAATTCAAAAACACTGTCATAATGATTCTATAATATTCCACAGCATCTCCTCCATTTGTTGGATCCCTTAATGGAGGTGAAAGTCTCTAACCCATTTTTTGTGTGGCACCAACATAATCATGATTCACTATAATATTCCACATTTTACCATTGTACACACTCTTCTCTATTACATACTTTACTGACAATTTGAAGGTAGTCCTGAGTTATGTGTAATAATATTCAGTACCTTCCCAATCACTTATTTCTCTTTATAATTGATAGGATGTGTTGAGAGACTCTCCATTATGATGAAGATGAGAGGGGGGGGAGAGAGAGAGAGGGAGGGAGGGAGGAAGAGGGGGAGGGAGGGAGATGGAGGGAGGGAGAATCAATCAGTTTTTCAGTCCAGTTTCCAACAGTGAAGCTATTCAACCAATTCATTAATTTACTTTTCAATTCTCTATAACATGATTAATTAAAACTCAAGCAAGTTAAGCCCACTGATAAAATTAGTAAAAAGCTTATTAGCACTCATGCATTCATTTTGATTTAAATGTTTCTATTAAATATTAGTTTATAGCTAACTATATGCTGAGACAGAAAATAAAATCCAATCTCTCCTGCTGCCACAACAGAAGCAAAATACAGGGACTGAAAGACCGCTTTTGTCCCATCAATTCAAGTGCCAACATACAATAAGAACTGGAGTCTGCACTCATTCATTTTGGTGAACTCAAGAACATGTTTAATAATTAAACGTTGGCAATGCATTTCAGTCTACAAGAAGTTCAAATATTCTTACACAAAGCTGATAGAAGCCTCTTATGCCTGCAAATACTGGGTTTCACTAAGAAGAAGAAAATAGAAGGAGGAAGGTATGTTGGCTATGTTCAGCGGCTTAAGTTATTTGGAAAAATAATAAAGTCAGGAAATAAATAAATAAATAAATAAATAAATAAATAAATAAATAAATAAATAAATAAATAAATAAATAAATAAACAAACAAACAAACAAACCCATCCATTCGAAATACATTCCGTGTTACGTTAGCAAATGAAAATTTATATAAATTCCAGTTACAATTTTCTATCAGCTAGCAATATTGAATATGGGGCTCATTTTGTCAACCTGTCATATAAATAAAATGTATAGGTAAAATGTACAACACCGAATCCAATTTTGGGCATACTTAGAATCTTGACAACATGTTGTGACTGGTATTGCTAGTGTAGAAGTTCTTACTCAAGGCAATTGCGGTGAGTGTGGTCAAACACAAATGAAAAATGCAAGATATGGCCCCAAGAATAAAAAATGTGGTAGGTGTGGCCCCAAGAATCAAAATTGGTGTCTGTGGTTAGAATACTGTTTGTTGTTGTTGTTGTTGTTGTTTTGAAAGAACTGTATTAGAAAAGGGCTTGTTAGACATGGGTCCACATGAATAAAGTCAAAATGTATTTCTAGCATGTTTATAATATACAGAAAATAGGGAGTACTCAAAGTGTACTTTAAAACAAAAAAAATCCCAACAATTTCCTTTTCTTGGTCTTCACCTTGTTTTAACAAGAATTTGTATTTATGAACCTAATTATAAGTTATTCAAGTTCTAATGGATATTAAAAACCAGGCTGACAGACTGTCTGCAAGGCATTTGCATACATAATTAACAGCTAGCGGAATCTCTGTGATGAATAGTTAGGAATGCTATTCTTCAAACACCAAAAAGTCCCACTTTTATTACAATCATACCCAGAATTTATGTCATTCCAACCAACATATTACTATGTTTTTCTGTTGGGTGATGTTACAGAACATAATGGCAAAGCATTTTTTTATATAGTGTTCCCCTTTCCCTAACCTCTATATATGTACAGAGCTAATCAAAATCCAATTCTACCAGCTGCATTTCCTTCTTGTACTTTATAAGGCTTCTCAAATCAGAAATAAGCTCACAGACTTTCGGTCTTTCCCTACTGCTAAGTTGAAGGGCTACTCCCCATCCTTCAGCCAACAAAATATTAATAATATTATATTATCAGGATATTTGCTATACTCAGTCATTCCCAATCCTTGACTTGCCTCCACTGCCTCTATTACTTGTCACTGAAGTCATCCATTCTTCCAAGATAATGGACAACAAACCTAACAGGTTTTATACACCTTGATGCTGTTCCGATGATGCTGAAATAGAGAAAAAACATAGCACTAGTACAAATGAAGATAATTTATTCATGAGTTGGGAACGAGATGAACATAAATCATGGGAGTGTGACAAAAAGAATGTGGCCAGGAAACATCATTCTATAATTAGGTTTTAGTGTATAAAGACACTCTGAGACTCTTCTGTAAAGTACAACCTGTTTACAACACAACAACTGAACTTTCCAGGTAACCATTTTTATTCTTTGGTCATAGCAAGTGCAAGTGATACTAGTTATACTTTATAGCTGAACTCTTAACATTATTTTATCAGATCGTCAGGATATTTAAGGCATCTAAAGTTGATATAAATACTTATCTAATGAAGACTTCAGGGAACCTATCAACAATTTTGCAGATTCAGCAGCAATGGTTGTTTGCCTTATTTTACAGAGGATAAGCCTTTATTTAATGGGCTGTACAATTCAAGTCAGATTTCAATATTAAGATTATGGATAAGGAATTTGAAGGTTAACATTCATAACTGAGTACCTAGGTAGTAGATTGATACAGGTGCTAGGTATAGCATTTATTTCTAAATATACATCTATGCATATATATTAGGACTGGTAATTCTTGTTAAACAGACATCCTATTTCATTCTATTTTGGGGGCAGTGTGTTTCCTCTTTGGGGCAAATACAATATAGAAATTACCTGCTGAGAAAATAAGGAAATTAATTTTAAGAGTTGTAAACTAACATTGAACTTAAACCCATTGTACAGTTGGGCAGAAGAAACCCTTTTTACTTGTTCTTCAGTGGTTCTGTCAATTCCCTTATATTCCCATTTTTGAAGGCTGATTTGTATAATAGGCATTCTATTATACGTAGGGCTAAGCACATGAGAATGTGACAGTACCCATGTCATTGCTCACTATCATGCTTTTATTGCACAATAAATTAAAAATTTTACTTAATTTTGGACCTGAATACAAATACATTTCCTGCAAAAGTTACATCTGACTTAAAGGGTAAAGATGAAATAAAGGATTTAAAGACTTCTTAATGCCAAAAGACCAAGATCCATTTAGTCTCACAAATCTGTAGTATTACTCCCAAATATCAGTGTAAGCTGACACACAAGATATGACATTTAACAGCTTCTTTTGTTTGTTCCCAGGATCTGATATTCAGAAGCCTCATGCCTCTGAGCACTGAACACAGTTTAATCAGTTATTATCTATCTTTCCTGTTAAAGTTGGACTGTAACACATTTATGAGGATGCAAAATTCACAAGCCTGATCCAAACTCTTGTTTTACATGCAATCAATAAACACGAAGTTCAACCCCTTTAAAATCAATCTATGTCACAAATTTCAAATGGAGAGATTGCATATTTATTTCCATGCAATCTCAGCATATTCATCTGCCCAGCAGAATGAGGTTTAACTTATTTTGGATGAATAACTCTTAAAATATCAGATTTGTAATCTGAGCATGCTCCTAAATAAGGCATTGTCACTAGAGGCAGAAAGAACAATAGTTATGTGGTAACAATTGACTCCTTTTGGGTTTACTGCAATAAATGTTGTTTAGGGCTACCTTTAAAAATGATCCATAATTTCTCTTGGTCTACTACAGAATGTCAAGGATGTTAGTTGGTTTATAGGAGTATGATAAATTAATCATGGTTAATATGGTTAACATAATATGAATATTACATAATTTTATATTCAGTATCATCTCAATGATGATGAGTTCTCAACTAAGTTCTCTTGCTAAATAGCCCCTCACTATAGGAGTCATGTATTCAGTTTAATCATCTGATACCACATCAAGCCAATTCTCTCAAAGTGTTATCAATCATCTTTCCTTAATTCCTTTTCATCACTACAAAGTTATTCTGTATGGATAGAGGATATATTCGCAGGGCACCTTAGTGAAGGCAATTACATATTTAGAAGTACATTATAATAGAGATATATCTGGAGATGGATTGTCACAAAGACAAAAGAATTATAGCTGCCATTTGATTTAGTTCTGATGCATAAAAAGCCTCTCTGACAGAAAAACAATTTTCTATTTCAAGAGCTAGTTGCAATTTGTGTTGGTTTATCTCTACTGAAAGTTTTCTGACTCTAAGGTTTGGTTTCATATCAGTCAAATATATGAGAGATTTGTAGAGCAAATGGAAGAAAAGACAATGATGCTTCAAATCTAAAAAAAGGGACAAGTAAGATTTTAGATGGCATTATCTTGGGCCTAGTGATGTTTTTTGTACTTTACATGTTTATCATGTATTTTTAAACATCTATATTTTAAAATATGAGTACACACAGAGACACACACTAATCTGATTTTTTCCCCATCTCAAATGCAAGATTATTTTAAAAATAGCCAGTTTGGAGTTGTTTGGCTTCTGCTATCACTGTTTATCCAGTGTAAAGGAGAAATACTCCAAACTAAAATTGCCTATCATGTTTATCAGAAGTTAATACAACAAACATTAAAAAAATCAACAATATATTTAAAGAAAAATGTTGCATTATTACTATACGGGTTTAGCAATCACTTTGTCTTTACAACAACAAAAGCATGGAATAATATCACAATTATTTCTCTAGCAAATCAACTTACAATAAAAATATTTTCTCTTGAACCTGATTTCTTTACATGGTTAGCCAGAGATTTAACAATAGGTTTTTCTAAAGGTGTAACTTTTTTTTCTGGAGAGTGTCTTAATTTATGCCACAGAGTCATATTGGCCAATGTGTATGAAAAGAGCCGAGGCTGCGCAGTGGTTAAAATGCAGCACTGCAGTTCAGCAGTTCAGCTGTTCAAATCTCACGGGCTCAAGGTTGACTCAGCCTTCCATCCTTCCAAGGTCGGTAAAATGGGGATCCAGATTGTTGGGGGCAATATGCTGAACTCTGTAAACCGCTTAGAGAGAGCTGTAAAGCACTATGAAGCAGTATATAAGTCTAAGTGCTATTGCTATTGCTAATATCTACATGGTATTGTATTTGGTACATGGTACATGGTATTGTATTTGGCTTTTACATATGATCAATCTTCTTGGAGGGAAGAAACACACATGTTTTCACTAATTCATTTTCAATAAGCTGATTAATGTTAGAAAGTTACATAGGCTTTAAGCATGGAATGATATGTGAAACTGTCAAGAGATGCCTATGGTTGAAGTTGTCCAATTCTGTGGTTGCTATGGTTCCATCCTTTGTTACTGACTTTTTCTATTGCTATATATGAAGACTTGCCTTTTACTTTACCACCTCAGTGTTCAGTAACTATTTTGAGAGGCTATTTATTTAGCTGAGTAGCTGAGTAATTTGTTCCTACATTCTTAAAGCTTAATTTTAATAATAATGCTTTATTTCAAGCATGTAATATAATATTTCATTCATTTTCATGTAATTCTTTTAGTCTTAGTATGAGGAGGAAAATTATGGGGTTGTTTTTTTTAATTAAGCCTGAGAAGTATATAATCAAATTTATACTGTTCTATAAACAATGATAATTGCACAACATGTGAGTTCTGGAACATGATTATAGTTTCTCACTTTTTGTTTAAAGGAAAGTTTCAACAAACTGCATCAATCAATGTAAATTTAATTACAAAATAATAAAGTTTAATTATGGCATTGGATTTGAAATTTATTATGATGGGATAGAGCAATGCTCCAGCTTTCCCTTCCTTTGAATTTTCAGTTTCTCTTGGTAATTGCAATAATAAACCCAATACAAATTAAGTATATAAAAAAGACCCCAGTGATATGGAAATAAAGTTACCATTATTCATACTTAATATTGCCAAATCAGGCTCCATGCAGATGTCTTAAAAAAAGAAATTTACATATTTACATCACAAAAAGAAAGGAGCTTGAATATTCCTAGGCCCTGAATTTCTGGCCCAGAAAAAGTTGCCACTTTTATCTACAGGGTAGTAAAACAGAATTTGGAGGGTTCCCATAAAATCTTGTCAATTACAACTGTCTGCCACTCTGCACTGACCTATGTGAAAGAACAGCAGAACGCTTACTATCAAATAACATAATGTTCCATACTTTATCTGCATTTTACCACAGGCTAAGAGCAAGCCATATGGCTAGTCTTAGAGCTGGCCAAAAAGCAAACTACAATAAAACTACTGCCATGATTGCTCACTAACAAGACTGGTGATTAATGCAATACTTATTATTTTAAGGAGCAACAATTTAAGGAAAGTGATTGTTGGCTTTCCCTGGCTTTATTTCTTCCCACAAAGAATTATCTATCAGCAGGAGGACCACCATCAATCATTCTCAAATATGGGTAGGATGAGGTTAGATGAGTGTAGGCAGGTCACTGAAACATTAGATTTAGTCATGTATCAAATTACCTGAGTAATAAGTTACAGACATGGAGGAGTTTAGTGCCTGTGATGTGTCAGTCTAGTTATCTTCAGAAAGAGTGGTTGCAGGCACAAAGGAAAGTTGTACAGTAAAATGGGAGAGAATGATCGGTAGCAGGCCTGTTCCATCTTCAACTAATGCTGCAAGATAATGGCATTGCTAGCAGGGAGTCCTGTTCTATCTCTATGACTGGCAGGACCTGAAAGTAGCCTATGGGCAGTCATGAAGCTGTAGAAAAACAGGCAAAATTGTGCCATCACTTCCCAACAGAATAATAAACTAATAAAATTATTGTCATGTGAAGTCCTATCTTGGAGGACTGAAAACCTGTAGCATATCCGAGATGATGACAGAACCAGCCTCAGACAGACAGCAGAATATAGCCCTGTTTATAAGTCCACATAGGATCTGGCATGTGCTTCAGAAAGTACCAGCCATTGTATGGGCTGATGCTTCTATATAAACCAGGTGTCCAGTCTGTCTTGAAACCCAAGCTAAATTGAAGGGCAAGCCCCATGAGATCAAAGGAATTCATAGTAATATGAAGTACTTATCCTAGATCCCATCCCTGACTGTGTCAGCAACCACATTGCTCTGTCATTGATTGAGCATGAATCCAGCACAAAAATTGTGTCACTGAAAGATAGAAAACAGATTTTTAAAACTGGAACTACTAAAGGCAACTATGAGAAGGTTGAAATGAAAGTAACATCACGACAGCATGCCACACAAATGATTAGTGGGATATGTTCATGCAACAATGAGGGGGACCAGAGAGTGCGCCCCAAGTTTCAAGCCATCACTTTCTCTTCATCAGACTTGTGCAAATTCTTCAGCAAGGTGTTTCACTGGCAATTTTTTTTTTAAAAAAAAAGTCCATCTGAGTGACTCCTCAAAGCGGCAGAGTAATTGCTCACAGACTCAATGCACCTGCTTCAAAGTTTTCAAAAGGTTATCTGGTCATGTCAGATTCTCTCATGGAATGATTTGCAGAGTCCATATAGTCACCAGGAGTCAACCTCAAATGAAAAAATATTTAGCATTGCTGTTCTTATCAGCTATTGCAGAAGAGAAGTACAGTGCTAAAATTTCATTATCCAGCTTCCAAATGTTCTTTTGCAAAACAGGCTTCGGTTTTAATTGCTTATTCTCAGGGTACTTTAGAATATTTTTAGAATTTCCTTTGGCCTGGCATTTTGAGTTCACATTATTACTGAAAGGTAGAGAAGGTTGTTGATGTTCACACATCTCTCCATCATGCTGCAGCTTCCCTGATTGCCCAGGCTTCCTAAACTGAAAAGACCTCCAAGCAGACATTCTATTAGGACAGTGATTCCCAACTTTTCTAATGCTGCGACCCCTTAATATAATTCCTCATGTTGTGGTGACCCCCAACCATAAAATTATTTTGGAGACCCAGCAAACAAAGAGGCAAGCAGGGAGGGAGGGAAGAGAAAGACGGAGAGATATTAGCACAGGGCTAGCCTGATCATATGGAGCAGGGCGGCGGCGATGGACCATACTCCGGCACCACCTCCTTCTCCAGTTCCCTCCGGCTTAGCTCCTCCTGCCCCAGGCGGTGGCACCCTCAGCACCAAGGCTGTATGATCAGGCTAGCCCTGCGCTAATATCTCTCAGTCTCTCTGTTCCCTCCCTCCCTGTTTGCCTCTTTGTTCGCTAGGTCTCCGCGCCAGCCGAGAGCGAGAGGGCAGACAGACGATTCCGACCCAGCTGTCTTCCTTCCCACCGTCATGCGCTGTGAAACTTAAATGGTCGTTGGCTGGCCATTCCCTCCCGTGACTCCCTTTCCCTTCAACACCAGCGGGAAGAAATTGCCGCTGCGAGCAGGAGACATGGGCGGCCACAGATGTCTTAAGCACCGCCTTGTACTCTCCAGCGCGCAATCTTGCGACACCTCGCCCCTTAGCTGATGCCGTTAAAGCTCGGCCGCCAGGCGTCACAAACTCCTCTCACCGAATGGCATCTCTCCCGACCAATCGGAGGGCTCGGGCAAGTTGAGCAGATATGGCCAGGCTTGTGGCAGTGGGGGGGAGCTGAGGATGCCGGGGTGACCCCTAGGAAATGGTCATTCGACCCCCAAAAGGGTCCCGACCCCCAGGTTGGGAACCACTGTATTAGGGCATCTTCTCTTCGGATTTAATTGAAGACTGCATAACTGTTGGAGAGATTACTGCAAAATGAAAAAAAAAACATTTACTCAAACCTTTTGACCACTCTGCAACTAAAGTAAATGCCAGAAGCCAGGACAATTTCACACATTTGTGAAATGTGGGAGCAACAAAAGCACTTTATTTCCTAACCTGGTCTAAGTCAAAAGGCTAACATCAGCTTGAAAGCCTTTGTTGCTAGACACCACAGGACAGAGGATTTCCCTTGAAACACATGGTTGTCAAAAACATGGACAACAGAAATGAAGAAGTGACAAAAGAGGCAATAAATGTACTGGCTGTGTTCTTCTAAGGAGAACATAGGGAAGCCTGGGCAGGGGTATAATAATACCTTAATTGTTTTGGGAATACATTGTTTGGGCCTTGTCATGATACAAATGTGTCTCATTCTACTTTTATTTGTTAATCAAAGTGATTTGGACAACTTAAATATAAATGTCAGGCATGTAGAATTCCAAACAAGCCTGAAAGCCATGCCTGAATCTGAAAAGTATAAAGAAACAGTTTCTAAAGTACAGCTATTCTGCTGATGAAAAATATTAAGCAATAGTTACTAATTTGCAATGTTCTGGTGGATGTCAACATTTAATTGGAAAGGAATGTCTAACAGAAAAGCAAATTCAATCACAATATTCATATCCTTCTTTGTAACTTTCAATAATTACTACCATGTTTTCTAACAGTTGTGAGTCTTTAATGGCAACATGGCAGCTGAAAATTGAAGATCTAGATCTAAAGCATATCTTTTATTTCTATTCCGAACCATTATACATCAGTTAAAAGCTCAGACCCTTGTTTTAAATCTGAGACCTACCCATACAGCTTTATTATACTTGTGGCTTCACTTTTCTTCCAAGGATTTCAACACATATTTTCTTCCATGTGAGGTAGGCTACTTTGAGTGACGTGATATTTTCAAAGTTTCATAGCTGAAATGGGCTTTACCACTAGTTTACCACACTGAGAGCTTATGCACCGGACACAAATTCCTTGTGTGTTCACACTTGGCCAATAAAGAATTCTATTCTATTCTAAATATAAGTTTCTCCAAAATCAGACTTTCTGGAGACGGTGACAATAGCTAGTGCCTGTAATATTTACCATTTATGCAACATTCTTCAGATCTGCCAAAAGAGATCCACTCATAGACATTATCACACAAGTTTTTAAAATCCTTCCTAAACATACTTATACACACATTCATGAATCTGCCTAATATCATTACAAAAGAATTACAGATTACTGTAGTTAAATTTGATTCACCAACTTTGAAAGTTTCACTTGGTTTCTTAAACACTTTCATTCCTTTGATTCCTTTTGGTCAATCAAATATTTATTTTAAACCTTAGAGTCAGTTCTACTACTTGTCAAGCAATAAATCCAAATGCTTGTTTTTCTATCAAGGAGAAATTTCCAAAGCTAACTAGCTGGGAGTCTCATTATTTCATTAAATATCTCCTCTTTAATCCAATGTGTCGTATAGACAGCTATGGCTAATCAGTGATAATAAAAATGTATTAAAGTTCACTATTAGCCTCTCAATTTCATCACCAAGATATAGTGATGGCCATACAACTAAATATCTTAGAAAAATTATGATGGATAAAACAATCAAAACAACAACTAGTCATGACAGCTATATATGATGTCTTGTAATAGAAGAACTATTCTTCTGAATATTAATTGCTGAGAAACATAAGTGGAGTAGTGCTACTTTATTCAGGTCTTACTTGTTGATTTCTCATAGGAGCTGGTTGGCTATTATGAGAATCCAATATTGGGCAAGATAAAAATTTAATCTAATCCACCGAATTTTTCATATGGATCTCGTACAAATCACATATCAAAACAAACCCTGGTTTTAATATAAAATATCTTCCAGATGCAGTTTGTTCAATGTACCAAAGGTATCTTAAAATGTCTGGATAATGAGAATGGCAATTCCATTTTATTTGCATTTTAAAAAGGATAAATGTTGAAGTAAGCAACAACTATTCTGTGAATGGGCAACTAGTAAATGGGATTTGAATGTGGACTGACCTGGTAAGATATAAAGAAAATGCAAATGTTAAGAAGGGAAATAATTCCAGACTGCATCACTGCGTGGTGTCACTATGATGTCTGCTACTTGTCAAACCAAGCATGTAATTTATGGTTGTAGACACAAAACAACTGCTCAACAATTGATGCAAAACTCAGCTTTAGTTTTGTTGCAAAAATTAAACCTTTTACATTGTCCTGATTGCCTAGATGAAAGTGGCCAACAATGAATTTTATTTTAAAATGTCACTTTCACTTTAGAAACAAGATCATTTAAGATTGTAGTAGATATTACAAAAGGCTTTTCTTCAGCCAAACAGAATGACTCAGCACTGTTTTCATTTTATTCACTGAGAAACCATTTAAGGAATGGCTAAAGCTCTCCATTCTACATTATGCACACAACACACTGTGCTGAATATCTAGTAAACAAATGCACAACTAGAAAAGGAAAGATATCTTCTATGTAAAAATGCCTCCAAACACTTCATGCATTAAAGTACACAGCCAAATTAATTGAAGAATTTCCCTAACACCCCCCCCCAACATGGAAATGAGCAATGAAGAGAAATAAGAAATTTGGAAAATTATAATACTAATAATCAGAATTACAGCTTGTTTTAATGTAAAGCGCATAGATAATCTACTGTTCTTCAAGAATTTATTCTACTTTTAAGTTGCAAGACACAAAGACATTTCTTGTTTAAGCAATGACAAACTTGTTCTATCAGCTTTAGAAGTCTGCAGTTCAAGGTGGATTGATTTTAATGGATTTGTATCAGACATTTGATAGCCAAAATGAGTAAAAAGGGGAAAGGTCCTATAAACCTACAAGCGAAGCAGGATTTTTGCTTGTATGGTTTGATTAAAAAGTTTTTGAATAGCTTATGAGATTACAGTTTAGTCAATTATGTCTAACTCCTCTAAAAGTGCTGATGACATCCCTATGAATATTAAATAGTTACTAAAATTAATATTTTGTAATATTACCTTCATAAAAAGGGCTTTATAATGGTCAGATAGCTAACTTCTCAATTTTTATAATAAGCAAACTGACAATAGAAATAAATACAAAGGAGCAAAGAAGACTGTGAAAAATTATATATCCCTGAATAAGAGTCAACTTTTATCTCATTTTTGTTTGGTGTTTTTTTCCATCTTTCTCTCCCTTTAATTTCTCCTAGAAGGCAAACTCTGATGCTAGTATATGGAAAGCTCCCACCTGCATTATCCTAGTGCTCCCTTAAAAGTTCTTCCCAAAAACAAGATTCTATCTGCAAAACACTGATGTTAAACAAGTAGTTAAACTATTCATTTGAATTGATCTTCATTACAGCAGCACAGGACACCTTAGAAAGCTGGAATTACTTTTTGTAAAGACACTTATAAGGTAAGAGTTAGATTACCAGACATACAGAACAGAGAAAACATCTCATTTGAACTATAGGGATAAACCCAAGAACAACAGGTGAGAGAAAATTCTGGTTTTCCACCCAAATGAATAGAGACAGCTAAAGGCAGATACTGAGGCTTGACCCGGAAACCTATGTTCTTTTAAGGAATTTGAGGGAATGGGAAAGGAATCAGGGACAGCCTAAAGGAGATTATAACAGTAGGTAAGCCTCTGATCACAACTGACCCTTAATGATCTTTTATTGTAGGTGACATTTTCTCTTAAATGAAAGCTAGCGAAATAATGAACTGGCAACAGTACATAGACGAGAAACACTTTCTGATCTAGTGTCCCAGCACCAGGAACAAAAACTGTATACATTTTCTAAAAGCAGTTTATATCCTGAAGTTTGAAGTGGAAAAAGGAAAAGAAAAGATTGGCTTATTCATGGATGGAAATAAAGATAAATCTCTTCTGAACAGGAATGGATAGAAAGAACATAAGAGTAGATAGCAATCAGTACACACTACTCGGCTGATAGAGAGCTTCAACTCCTAACAGGATGCTTTACTACATTTCCATTGCTTAGCCTTAAATTCTTAATCCTTACATTTTGACATTTGTGTGATAACAAGAAAATATATCCAGACTGAAATGTGAAATGCTTTTTTTTTTTACTTTTGCTTTGCTTATCCCACTACTGCTGCTATTATGATCAATTGCTGTTGCCTTCATCATCATCATCATCATCTCCAACACTGAGGAAAGGGAAAGTGGGTTACATCTTGCTGGAAAGCAAACAGCAGGGAAGGATTTAATGCTTGCTGGGAGAGCGCCATCTCCCTGCCCTGTGCACCGTGGTCTGTTGCTTAATTGTATGGCTACTCACACTGCTGTTGTGGCCCGACCAGTGCACCATGGCTTGGTTATGCGCCGAATCTCCAGTGAGAGCAAAGGTCGTGCTTGTCAATTTGAGTTCTTCCTGTCGGAAGCGCGTGGTTTTTGCCAGCAGCTGCTCCGGCGCTGCCCGCGCCCTGCTCTCCAGCGGCGCGTCTCTTTCAGCCGGAGCTCCTCTGGGTTTCCGACTCGACCGCCTCCTCCGATCTTTCCGGTTATTTTTTCTCCGCCGGCTGAGGAGCGCCGATCCGGACCTCCGGCCGGCCTCCGAACTGGCCCCCCGACGCCCTCCGCTTCCCGCTGGAAACAGAGCGGGAGCCGAGGCTAACTTTTTGCGGGTGGGCCTGTCAACATCCTGAGGAGATAGTCTGGGTCGGATCGGGGGGAATTCTGGCAGCTCGCCGGTCACTTTGCTCGGTCCCATCCAACCGTTTGATCCCATCCCGGCACGTTTCTCCATGGCAGAAGCAGCCAATATCGGACTGCCGGCATCCGCCGCCTCTTGCCTGCGATCCGCGGGCTTCTCATCTCTTTTATCCACAGGTATCTCTCCGGCCCCATCGCCTCCTCGTGCCGTCCTCAAGTTCATTAATAATCCTCGGGCTGGTGGCTGCGGCTGTAGCTGCACCTGCCAGCGGCACGATCGGCAAGTGATGTCTGCTCCGATAAAGCCAAAAGTAAGGATCAAAAGCCAGGTCCGAGCGGCGAGCAAAGCGAAATGCCACCCTGGGTACCAGATAGTAACTTTTCCCATTTCCCAGGAAGCGGTTGGGGAAAACAAAAAAACCAAAAACAAAAAAAAACCAAGCAGCGCTGATTTGAGGAAAAGGGAAATGAACAAAAAACAGAGCGCAAATCGAAAGGGGGACGCTGCAGATGTTTTAATTGTTTTGAATTGTTATTTTTTTATAATAAAAGATGCCAATAACTCCACAGAAGTTTCCGACTCTGCCGTATTTGAAGCTGATAGAAAAAGGGAAACGCGGTGCTTCTTTCTTTTCTTTTTCTTTTTCCTTTCCTTTTTCTTTTTTCTCTTTCGGATTCCCGCCCCCCCACCAAAAGACTGGCGTTCCTGATCGGGCTTTTGATGGAAGGGAAAGCCACAACCACGGGGGGGAGGAGCTGAATTAAAGAGAACGAGCAAGGGAGAGGGCGCGCCTCCCGCCAACGCACCCTGGCTAGTGAAGGCTGGTGCTTGCTTGGCTAGCAGTCGCAAAATCGCCTATCCGCTTGCTCCCCCCGCCTTCCTTCCCTGCGCTCTCTGCCAATCGCTTCGACTCCCTAGGATTTTCTCGTCAGTATAGTTAGGACGCGACGGCCCCCATTCACTTTTCCGGACTACTAGAAGTACTGGGGGACACGGGGAATGAAATTAAAGTGCTTGATAACTCAGCTGTACTTCGCCATTTTTCTCAATTACATTTCCATTTAGTGCAGGTCAGTGAAAATTAGGACAAGCAAGCAAGCAAGCAACCTGTCTGTCTGTCCTATCTTCATTCATTCTCTCCCCCCCCCTCTGTGTGTGTGTGTGTGTGTGTGTGTGTACGCGCGTGCGCGTTCTCTCGCTCTCCCGCTTTTAAAAACTAAGCAGACTATAGCTGAAATGTAGAAAGATCAATTTTCGTTTCCCCTTCGTCTGCTTTTTGCACCTTCCTGCATGCTTCTTAATAGAAACTCGTTTTTCATTCAACACTGGATTGATTCTCAATCACTGGAACTCAAGATTTGGAATCTAATATCCGGAAATGTAGCAACATCTGTTTCTCAGTCACTGACTTCTTTCCACGCTATTGGGACCAGCATTCTTGCATTTTGTACTGCTCCCTCAGTGATTAAAATGTATGTTGCTGCAAAGCCACTCATCCAGGATGTGGCTGAATCTGACCTTACCTTACTTCAGGGGACGATTTCTATTCATATAAGATAATAATGTTTGTCCTAAGTATAAGTTTGCAAAAGCATTCAGCTGGAAATCTGTACATGCTGTTTGGATGTAAAATTGTACAGTGATGCCTCAGAAAATAATAAAATGCAAACCCGTCCATATATATATCATGCATACTTTTATTGGCAGTTAATTCATGACGGAAAGTGACTGTAGAAATCACTCCACATGAATACAGAATTAGAAAGAAAGAAGATTTGAGCCACAAAAGATTGTTGAAGTTGGCAACACAACATGGCTTCCACCAGGTACAGAATTTGCCATAATGTAAACTTTTTTAAAGAGGACAACAAAAACCGCCAGTTTAAAGCCGATGAAAATAGGCGAACAAATAAAAACAGAAATGTTAATCTTGGAACTGTGTTAACAATGGTAATAAACACAAAACATAGTCTAAAACATGCTTGTTGAAATGCATACTTACTGGCAGTTGATTCAAAAATTTCAAAGGATTTGGATCAAAATAAGGGATGAGGTTGCATAGTTGCACTGTAGGCATATGCCCGGGGCATTGTAACTAATGTGCTCCATAAAATTGTGTACTTTTCAATAGGAATAATTTTATATCCAAAGTGGGGAAGAGTTCTGTATCTTCCTCTATAGACTGCCTTCTCTTGTTCACTAAGAGAAGAGACTGCCAAATCAGAGGCATGGCCTTCAAAAAGCACCTTTGTCCATTTATACTTGGGAAGCAATTGCTACTGCCTGCTGCATTACTCTTGCACTTAAGTGGTGGCTGTCACCAGGAATTGAGATAAATAAATCACTCAAACATTGCCAAGATCTGCTTGGATAAAAATGTCAAGAATGGAAATACGATTTTGAGAATATAAAGGCAATGAAAAGAATCCAAAGAAATTCCTATTTTCTAAGGTGTATGCCCTCTAGCTTTGAATGGCCAATTATTTATAGTAAGGAGTAAGGGGTTGCCTCCTCCTTGACCATTTTATATTTTTCTCCTTTGTTTTTTCATTCCTACTTGTCAAGGATTCTACAGTGTATTGAGAATTTAAAAGCCTTGGGAATGGGGGGTGGCTTTCTTTCCACCTATATTCAGATTTAGGAATGCAAAATGCAAAACAATGCTTAGTTTCACGACAATTACTAAGATAGTTATAAATTCATTTTGTTTTCATGTCGATATAGAGTTGCTTTATATAGTTAATTTATTCCTAAAGGGTTTTAGTTGCTGTAAAGCAAGCTCTCTCAAAGTAGCAAACAGTAAAAACACACATTGCTGGCAGTGTGCATAAGTATGTTTGCACTTATTTGTATATCTTGTACTGTGTCTTAGCAGGTGGCAGCACAGAACCAACCCTAGTTCATCTCAAGAAAAGCAGGATTGGGTCATTTTAATATTTGAATCAGGAAATCCCAAAATATAGTAGTAGTCTAGACTACTAAATTCAAAAAATATCCAAGGGAAAGCAATAGGAAATCACATCCATACCAATGCCAAGAAAAAAATAAAGTCATGTTTGGTAAGAAATCAAGAGTAGAGTAGAAAGACTCTGTACAAACATAAAAGGAAGTGATGGCATGGAAAAAAATGAAAGAATGAATTACATCTGTTAGGCTCATGAAAAGTCTAGTTTTGAATGCTCCGTTACACTAATAATGACATCAAGTGATACCCTAAAAGGACAGAGCTTTTGTCCCATAATCGTTAATTTTCCATTTCTAGTGTATTTATTCCTTAAGCATTTATAATTAAAGTGTTTAAACTGTTTAAAGTCACATTCTTCACTTGAGCCTTGAGTAGAATACTTTTCTCATTCTGTTGCTCTTCAGACAATTTAGAAGGCTTCTACGAATTGCCAACCTGGGATACAAATTTAAGAAACACTATCCCCAACCTGCTTGAGTAGGGGGTTGGACTAGATGACCTACAAGGTCCCTTCCAACTCTAATAATAAATCTAAAAAAACCCTGATGATGCTGGATGAATTGCTTCAAATATGTACATACTCTTAATCCACAATATAAATGCTAAATTTTAGCATTTTCTTTCAATTTGGTGTATTATGAATGAATGTTATAACACAATATAGAATGTTATTAACACAATATAGAATATAAAAGATCCATTTTACAATCTTATGAAAGTACATGTAATCATACTACTTGATATCTATAACACAAGAAGTATTTCTAGCCTTTTTATTGGTTTGCTTGTGCCTTAACTGGCAGAAATGTAAGCTGAACTTGTTTTTCCAGCTTGGGGAAAGTTTCAACTCTTGTATCCCTTAAGGATGTAGCAACTTTGCCTAAAAATTTATTACCATATGATAAAACACAGATATAATTAAAAATAATCCTTAAAATGTTATTGGTTTTTGTAAGAGATGACTATATATTGATACTAATTTTGTTTATACACGCTTAATTCAGGGGTGAAATCCTCCCGGTTCGCCCGGGCCAGTCCTTCGGCGTATAGCCGATAGAACTGGCGGCGGTTGCGGCGCGGAGCTTTTCCTGCCCGCTTTCCCGTCCCGGCTGAACACAATCACCGCTTTCCCGTCCCGGCTGACCACAATCATTTGGGTTATTTTTCCCTCTGTGCATGCGCGCGCATGCACAGAGGGAAAAATAACCCAAATGGCGGCGTTCAGCCGGGACGGGAAAGCGGGCGGGAGAAGCTCCGCGCCGCAACCGCCGCCAGTTCCATCGGCTATACGCCGAAGGACGGGCCAGGGCGAACCGGGAGGATTTCACCACTGGCTTAATTACTATCTTATCTCTTCAAGAATCATGAGAACTGGCTTCTGAGAATTCTTTGTAAGACCGCCAAGTCTCCCTCAATGATTTGTAATTCCTGGGAAAAATTATGAATTGTTTCTGATATTTACTGAAAGTTGATTGTTCGTTTCTGAAACTGATGGTTTCTTCAGTTAACCAATCAAGAAATTTTGCATAAAGATGCCTTGCATATAGCATACCAATGCCCAGAAGCTTAATTGACTTGAAATTGGCTAGATCAATCTTATCTTCTTTTTTAAATTTTGGAATAGTAATTGATCCACCAGATATTTGAGAGAGGACTCATTACAGGTAAACAAAGTAGGCAATACAGAAGCCACCAATCAATTTGGTTAGTACTGCGGGGATCAAATTCCCCATGTTGCTTGGTTGTGCTATGAGTCTAAATATCTTACAGGTGGACTTAGGAAACAACCAATAATTAAGTCAAATACATTCAGTTGAAAGAAATGTTCACTAAATAGAGCCTGAAAATGGTCTATCAGACAAGATTAGTCTCCGTAGCTCGTATACACGCATGTGCAGTCTCAGGAGAAGATCGGACACAACACATCTTGAACTAGCTTTTTCCACTTAGCCATTTTGTGTGTCATGTTTTTTTCTCAAACAGGAACTCAATATTGTTGCTTCAAGGTAAATTTAGTACCTTCCAAACAGTACCCATCACTATTTTAATGATACCTATAGTTTTAGCTTTGCTATAGTTATGTCTTAGATTTAAACTTGGATCTAAATGCAATTCAATATTAAATCCTGGATAGTATTAATCAGTTTGGAAGGTAATTTCCCCATATCTCTTATATTTCAGATGAATTCAGATGAATTATCTAAACTGAGAGGCATTTGCAAAGGCTGTTTGAATCTCCTTCAAACTCTTATTTGTGCATTCCTATCCAAGATAGTTTCATCTGGGCAATTGTTCTCAGGTCAGTGGCTCCAAGTATTATTGATAAATTTTGCTAAAATGGAAAAAATATCACTATCAGATTGAAAATCATTTGAAATTATATTATTTTGTTTAATAGCATATTATTGTAAAGTTCATTTCCATTTTGGAATTCCATTTGAAACACTTAGAATTCAGAGATCAATTTTTGCCATAATTAAATCTGTCTATTAGGTTTTAACTTCCACAAGGATGTAAGACCGATTTTAGAGATAAAGCAGAAGATCTGGATGCCAACTTACAGAAAGATGTGCTTTTTTCTCCTCCTATTCCTGTGAAGGTAGTCTATGTGATAAACATTTTAGTTTATTCAACTGTCTAATGATGTCTATTCTACACAGAATGTTTTTGTTCACTAAATTGAACATCCTGCTGTCTAGAGTTCTAAAAGCAGAATGCAAAGTATAAAGTATAAAAATCTAATTAAAATTTTATTGAAACAATACAATAATACTGAGCAAAATGGAGTTGTGGGACAATTTAAACAGTTTCAGCAGTGACAAATCCAATCATTATCTTTCATATTACATAATTAATGTATGTGAACTGTTAGAGAATATATTTCTCGAAAGTTTGGTATTCCAGAAATAATAATAATAATAATAATAATAATAATAATAATAATAATAATAATAATAATAATAATAATAATAATAATAATAATAATAATAATAACAACAACAACAATAACAACAATAACAACAATAACAACAACAACAACACAACCAGAAAATAAAATTGTATTTTAATGTAGCTAAAATGCAAGGAACAGAACAAATATGTCTCCTTGTAACA